>VWZV01015496.1:1232869-1305184 GCA_013397155.1 Irena cyanogastra
AGGAGAGGAGAGGAGAGGAGAGGAGAGGAGAGGAGAGGAGAGGAGAGGACCTAGCCTGCCACTTGCCACCCTCCACCTGAGCTTCACCTCATCCACATCCCCCTGGAAAGAGGCCGTGCCTGTCCCAGAGCACCTCCACTGAAGATCCCACCTGGAATGACAGCCCACATCACCGTGGTGATTCCATGATCCCAGAATTCTAGGACAGAGGCAGCAGCTGTGAGCTCTGGGGCTGGATACAGTTAGGATACAGAACCATCCCTTCCATCTCTCCTTTATCCCAGCTAGGTTGACACTGTTCTGTTTATTTGGTCATTTTTGGGAAGGAAGAAGAGGGGGGGGTCCAATTTTCAGCAGCCCATGACAGCATAATTAGGGAAATATAAATGAAAGAAAAACACACTCTAGAAATCCAGGGACTTTCACATATTTTCCCTGTTATTCCATCGCCCTGGAAAAATAAAAGCTACTCAGCAGGAACATTTATTAGCAATTAGGATCTCAGGCACTGGGGACAATTGGGGTAATTAAAGCTTCCCACAGCCTCCTGTGCCACCCCCTGCTCCCTGTGCTGCCTCCATGGGACCGGACACTGCGGATCTGTGGGAGCTGAGGCACCAGCAGCATCCAAGAGGTCAGCGAGGCCAAAACCTCCAGATCATCCTCACCCTTCCCAGGTCAGTTCATCAACAAATGAACAGCATTCTCCCAGGGAAAAGAAAATAATGAAGAGGATCATGTGAGAAAGAGCAATAAAATCTTGTAGAAGAATAACAAAATAGCTCAATTTTCTGCCTTTTCTCCATTCCCTGCCCATCCCGACACCCAGAGCAGCTCCCTTGGAATGGAAGCTTTGCATGTGCACAGGAGGCAGAAACTCCAAGCTGAGTTTAATCTCGAGTGCCAAACTTGGGCTTATGTTAGTGTGAGGCTCAGGACTGGCTTTGCCATTGGGATGAGGAGCATTCCCAGGAGGATGTGTGGCTGGAACAGGCAGGGTTTGCCAGGAAGGGATTAAGGCTCAATTCCCACGGTGCTCTGAGGAGCAGGAACCTCCCTCACTGCCTGACCTGCCCAAAGAATAAGGGAAATACAGGAATAATTCAAGAAATGAAGGAGATGGACTGGCCTAATATCCACTGCCTTCTCAGGCAGGAAGATTCCCATTTTCTCTGGGATTTCTGCTCTTGCTGCCATTCTACCAAACCCACAAAGACCCAGAAAGCTCCCAGAGTTTGGATTTTGGTTTCACTGGGAAGCCTCTGCTTTATACTAGTGCTGCAAAGAGCTTTTAAAAAGCAACTTTTCATAGTGACTTTATTTCGTTCCAATACTGTAACAAAACCCACTTTGAGTGAGGAACTCACAAACAGGGAACACTGACGCTCATTCCATGACCAGCTCGGAATTTTCCTGCTGTGCCGATTCATTGGGCTATTTTTATCTTCATTTTTTTTTCCCTTTTGCAAAGGTTTTATTTTGGATGAAACCGTGTTTTCCAGGAAGCAAAAATGTCATCGTAATTTTCTTAATCTCTTGTAGCCAGGCGGATCCCAATGCCTGAATGCCAAGGATCTATTTGAGCATCCATGGCATCACAGCAGCAGTTTCCCTTTTCCTCCTGCTCTTTTCCATCCCAACACAACCCATTCCTGGAATTCTGAACTGGATTCAAAGTGCTGCCAATCTACATCCAAGTAGGAGGCAACAGGGAATTCTTCCCATCGCAAAACTCTCCACATGAAATTCTCAAAGGATTTGGGACCTGAGCTGTGCAAACTCAGAGACTGAGGGGAATAGGATGTCACTATCCTAAATTTAGGCCCAGAATGCCCTGGCAAAGGTGACTTCTGCAGCCAGAATCTCTCACTTCGAGCACAAACTTCCAGATTTTTTTGATTTTCCCTGGTGGTAAGAAGGATTCCACTGATGATTCCAATACCCCATTTCTCAGTCACCTCCAGTAACCAGGTCATGATCCCAGCAGGGATCCAGGGGCCCTCAGAGACAAAATGCCTACCCCCAGAGTGGGTTTTGTCACCACTTCCAGATGACTCTTTCTGGAGAGAGAAAAATCGGATTAAAAGTCATTCCTTGGCCACGAGGATGAACTCCCTGGCACAGAGGGAAGGGGGAATTGAGGCCATGCTGCTCCTGGAAGCCTCTTGGGCAGCGATTTCCTGGGAGAAGGGGAAAGCAGGCAGGACATTGTGCCCAGAGGTTCTTCCTGCGTGGCTGCAGCTCCTCCAGCAGCAGGTTTGAGTCATTCCCAAGTGCTCCTGAGCGTTCCCAAGTGTTCCTTGGGCCACATCCACACCCAGCACCTGCAGCACGGAGCAGACCTGGTGGGTTCATCCCAGGAAATCACTGCCCTCCCTTTGGGGAAGCCTGTGCAGCGCCCTTGGGCCCTCACTGATGTTCCACAGGCCCCTGGGCCCTCACCGATGTTCCACAGGCCTAAGGCCCTCACTGATGTTCCACAGGCCTAAGGCCCTCACTGATGTTCCATAGGCCTTGAGCCCTCACTGATGTTCCACAGGCCTAAGGCCCTTCCTGATGTTCCATAGGCCTTAGGCCCCTCCCTGAGGTCCCACAGGCCCTTGGGCCCTCACTGATGTTCCACAGGCCTAAGGCCCTCACTGATGTTCCACAGGCCCCTGGGCCCTCACTGATGTTCCATAGGCCCTTGGGCCCTCACTGATGTTCCACAGGCCCTTGGGCCCTCACTGATGTTCTGCAGGCCTAAGGCGATGCCGGGATGGAAGGCAAGAGGAATCCTGGCATTCCGGGGGGGATTTGAGTAAGGCAGCCCTGAGCCTTGCCCTGATGGCTTGTTAATCCACACCCAGTGCAAGCCCCTTGCTGGCTGATCCCCGGGGCCCAGTGTTTCTCCATCCCGCTGCGTTTGCCGGCAGGCTGCGGTTTGCCGGGATCCCCCGGGAATGGAGCGGGGACTGCAATAATCCCCTCGCCATCCCCCCGGCCCCGGAGCCGTTGGCAGCCGCAGTGATCCGCACATTACGGGATTTATATGAAGTGCTGCTGAACAAGAAAGATTTGAGGGGGTTTAGCAGCTCCCTGGGACAGGGATGAGCTCAGAGCTTTGGCTCGTGCTCCAAGCGGGGCTGGGGCTTTAAAGTCACACAACAGGAGAGGCCTGAGGAGGGTGAAGGTGGCTCCTCGTGTCCTTTGGGATGTCCCCACGGCACAGCCAAGGCCTGCAGCAGGACTGGGACTGCACGAGGCCATCCAGTGTTCCAGAAGTGTCCTCACAGCTTTGGCTCGTTTTCTGAGCTGGGCTAGGGTTTAAAGTCACACACCAGGAGAGGCCTGAGGAGAGCAAAGGCGCCTCCTCCTGTCCCCTGGGGTGTCCCCATGGCACAGCCAGTGCTCCTGAGGCACTGCCAGGACCCACAACAGAGCTGGGACTGCACGAGGCCCTCCAATGTTCCAGAAGTGCCCTCAGGTGACAAAGCTGGTGACAAGTGATGCACTCAAGCGATGCTTTACCTAGGGGATGGGGACAGAGAGAAATTTGTGTGTTCTCGTGCAGTGCTGGAATAAGCAAAGGCATCCTGATCAGGAAAGAGGGTTTATCCAGACATCAGCCTCGAACCCACTCATGTCCTGCTGCTGCAGCCCCTTCCCTACCCCACAGGACAGGGCTTTATTCCCAGCAAATGCTGGATTCTCCCTGGCTGTGTAATCTCCTCTTGCTGGAGTCTGACCTGGAGCTCAGCTCGGGCCCGCACAAAAACCAACCCAGCTCTGCCTAAAAAAGGAGCAGGAGCACCCACAGAACCCCAAGCCAGTGATCAAGTCTCACCAGGGGGCCGGAATCACATCCATCAGGAGTGAGGAGCTGGGGGATTAACCCCCTTGGTGGCTCCTCACTCCCTTCAGACAAAAAAGCTTTTAATAGGTCAGCAGATAAAGAAGCAGCAGCGCAAACATTCCTTATCTGCCCTGCCATGCCTGGGCTCTGGAATACAACTGATCCCTGCCATGTGCAGCCCCACTCCAAGGAGTTTATCTTCATTGGAGGCACAGTCATCCAGCGAGATTGGGATGTAATTACCTCCTGCAAACCCAACTGCAAATCTTCCCAGCCAGTCATTAGCTCCGAGACAGGCAGACAGGCAATTACAGATGAATAAATGACTGAGAAATGACTCCAGGAGCCTCTCAGCCCTGCTTCCACCTCCAGCTCACAATCCGAGGTGCAGCTCTAAGCTGTCCATCAGGCCCACCTGTGCCTGGCACGAGCCTTTCCTGATCCCACTCTGCTCCTCCTGGCCTTCCCAAGAGTCCCACAGGTTACCCCACACCTCCCTCCCCGTGCTCCTGGCAAAGGCAAGCCCCCCAGATGCCTTTCCATAGCCTGGGATGGACCTGGATAACCTCGATGAGGCCCAGCCCAAGGCTCCAACACCTCCTGAGTATTTCACTCCTGGCTGAACTCCTCTTTTCCCTTCCTCCCTTCTCTCCACAGGTTTTTAAGCCTCAGTTCTGAACGTGTGAAGTCTCCCGAACAGGTGAGCCATGAAAAGCTGGAGAGCTCTTTGCAGGGAGGCAGCAGCACCAGGGGCTGGAGCAGGCAGCAAGCCAGGACACTGGGATCACAGCCTGGCTCCAGCAAAAACTTCCTCAGTGGCCCTGGAAAGGGGGCAGAGTGGAGTCCCACAAGAGCTGGGTTCCCTTCACAGCATTTCTGAAGATCTCAGCACCCAGGGGGCACAGAAAGTCCCACAGAGCTTTAGGAACAGCTCTCCCTCCAGTGGGATCACCCATCTTCCTCTTCCTCTGCCCCCTGGGAGCCTGAAACAGTTTCCAAGCCTTTCCCAAGGAGGCCGGGTGATGGATTTCCCAGCTCTGCTCTTTCTGAAGCTCTTTTAAACAGGCAAATTGAACTGTCTCCCCACAGACCCCCTAAACGCTTTTCATTGATTCCTCTCCAGTGGTGCCAGCATTCCCAGTTACCTACTGGAGCATACTGGGACTGCCAGCACTGCACCCCCATGCCTGCATTCCTGCTCCCCCCTCCTCCATCCCAGCAGCCGTGGATATTTTATCGTGTGTGATTATTTACTTAACAAAACCCAGGTATTTGCAGCCCCAAGGGTTTTCCCCACCAGGAGGCTGGAATAACAGCACAGAACAGCATCAGGCCTTGGGAATACTCACAGCATCCTTTGCTCGGGGAGGTGGCCGTGCTGGCAGGAGGAGGAGCAGCTCAAGAGGTTGTTTGATTGTTTCCTGGTTGTGAAAAAAGTCAGCTGGTTCCAGGGCGAGCAGAGGAGGAGGGAGATGCAGGGAAAGGGGTGGTGACCTGCTGGTGATGGGGGCAACACAGCTTTGGCCAGATGGAAGCCTGGATTCCTGGCAAGCCAGGGCTGTGGGTGGCCAGGTCTCCCTCATCTCCCACAGGAGGTGTTTCCTGGGTGCAGAGGCCAAACAGCTCCAACTCTCCTTTGTCTCCTGCAGAAACCTTGCCATGCTCGGGGTGCTCAGGGGAAGGCTCCTTCTCTGTGACCCCACAGCTACCACAAGGCAGATTCACCTGGCTCTGGGGTCCCAGCTGGGGCTGGAGCTCTGGGGGGACCTCACAGTTTCAGGAGGACCTCAGTGCTCCCCACAAGCACCTGGAAGGGGATTGTAGCAAGGTGGGGGTCAATTGCTTCTGCCGTGTCCCAAGTGAGAAAGGAAAATGGCCTCAAGTTACACAGGGGAATTTCAGAGTGGATATCAGGAAAAATGTTTTCACTGGAAGAGTGGTCAGGCCTTGGAATAAGTTGCCCAGGGAGGTGGTGGAGTCACTGTTTCTGGAAGTGATCCAGAGGTGTCTGGATGTGGCCCTCGAGGCCAGGGTGTAGGGGGGCTGATTGTGGGACTGGGTTGGTGGCTGGACTTGATGATGCTGAGGGTCTCTTCCAACTTTGGTGATTCTGGGATTCTGCAGGATGCCAGGCAACCAGGACCCTTCCTGTGCTCTGCAGAGTCCCTTCCCAGCCTTGGCAGTGCCTGTGACTGTCACGGGCCTCCTGCACCACAGGGAGATCACAAGCAGATTTGGGGACACGTGTCCCAGCCAATGCCAGGCCCGAGGAACCCCTGTGAACCCTCTCTCCAAGCAGGCAGCACCTCTCCCAGCTCCTATCCTAGATCCCAGAGAGCTGAGCCCTCAAACCACCGGGATCTGGGCTTGTGGGTCCTGGGAAGGCTGACGAGCAGACTTCGGGAGTTTCAAGCATGGTTTACTTGCTTTTCTTTACTGGATCACACAGACCCTCCCTGAGGCATCATTCCTAGAAAAGTCAGAGCACTGCAGGATTTCTGGGCTGAGGAAATGGCTGGAATTCAGTTCTCTGTCCTTGGGTTCCTGCTCAGGAGCTCCAGTGTGGCCTTGTCCCCATCCCAGGAGGGGCAGGAGGGGGATGAGGGACTGTCCCAGACACACAGGGACATGGCTGGGACAGCCTGCTGGGGGCTGTCACTCCAGCAGGTCTGGGGACGCTCTGTGGCCCTGGAAGGTGTGGCACCCCCTCAGGGCTGGGTGAGGTGACACAGGGGTGTCAGAACTCAGCCCAGGGTGTTCCACAGCAGGAACATCCCTGGGGATTTTCAGGGAATGATGGGACCCATAGTGAGATGCTGCACCATCTCACAGCATCCTGAAAGGGCAATAAAATCCCCCTGGGGACACAAAAGAAGTCCTGGTGTTCTGACCAGGAAAGGGAATTGGGAGCTGGAAACTTATCCCTGTCAGTGCCTAGGGATGAGCACAGGGAGCTCTGCCAGAGCCCCTGCCCTGGGCTGGGTTTGGCACCAACAAAGGGGGTTCTGCAGCTTTGTCCTGCCCAGCCCGGGCACTGGTGGCCCACAGGGAATGCAGGAGCTCTGCCAGCATCCAGCCAGGCCTCTGGGCTTGGCATGGGAGGAGCGAGGGAGAGCAGTCCATAGGAGGATGAGGATTTAGATCATGGAAGGTCTCACTGTAAAACCAGAGAAAAATCTGTGAGAGAAACGTTCATCTTCACAGGGAGACAGTCAGACTTTGGGAAATGGGGGGCAGAGGGCTGTGGGGATGGGTCTGCCCACCTACAGGGAAAACTGGGTGAGGATTTGGGGCTCAGTCTGGTTTTCCTCAGCCTGAAGAGGCTGATGCTGCTGCAGTGATAGGAAAACATGGAGCACAGGCACTGACTGTCCCTGCAGTGCTGGGACACAAAACTCTGGTGAGAGGCTCATCCTCCAGACCTGGCCCAGGAAATGAGCTGGCATCCTGCTGCTCTTTCACAGGACCCTGAGCAGGAGGTGAGGGAGACATCTGTTCCCTGGAGCCTGGCACAGGGAGGATGGATTTTAGCTCCCTGCTGACTGAGGGCTGGGGCTGCTTCCTTAGTGCTGAATCCCAGCTCTTTCCCATCCCTGCTCTCCTTCCTTCCAGCATGCTCCTGGTGCAGCACCTGGAACGTGGCTGCTGTACCCTTGGGCAAGGCAGGAATATGGAAATGTCAGCGTTATTTGCAAGGCAATAATGTTTGGAGCCGCTGAGGTCACTCGGCATTAACCTGCTGATGACACTGTTTAATCTTCCCAAGAAGTTGGAATCAAAGGGAAAACACAGCAAGCTCATTCCCAGGAGTGCGTCCTGCACTCGGGGTTTACAATCAGAGGAATGCGGGCTGTGTTTGGACTTGGCTGGGTTAGGAAAGGCCTTTGCAGAGGTTTGTTTATTCAGAGGTTAATGCAGCAACTGGGAGGGAGCTGCCAGCCAGAGCAGGGGACAGCAGCTCCTGTGCTGGCCCTGCTGCCTTACCTGGCAGAGCATTGCTTCAGGTGAGCACCCAGCAGTGCAGGTGAGGGCGTTCTGCTGGAACATCTTCCACTGAATAAACAGCTGGAAGACCCTGGAGTGTTCTCCTGTATTGCTCTCTATGTTCACTCCTGAAAAATCCAGGTGTGGTCTTCATCCTTTAAAGTCACCCTTGCTGTGGTCCTCACCAGGATGGGTGAGGCTGAGGTGTTCCAGGGTGGTTCACTCCACACTTACTCCTCTGGGATTCCCCCATCCTGGTTCTCATCTGTCTGAAATGGCAATTTTTGTTTGGCTCTGTCAGGGTATGCTTGCAATTCTTTTTTCCAGTTCAAGATCTTCACTGTGTTCTTTAGACCCAGGCTGAAGCACAAAAGGCTCTGAAGGCATTTTAAGGCACCCCTCAAGCTCCTCAAGAAACTGCTCTGGCAAGTTTTAGGACTTTCTTGCTAATTGTTTGTCAGCAGGACAATTTCTCAGTGATGCTGTCACGGACAGTGGGCACAGGGGGGACAGGTCCCAGAGACAAGTCACAAAGTCACTGCAGAAACAGCCGTCATGGATTTAGATGTTGCCATCCACTGCTGAGCTGGGATTACAGCTGGGAATTCTCTCCATTAGCGTCAGGGCAATGTACAAGGTCTATGTATGAGTTAGCAAGGAGTGTTTATGGAGTAAATCAGGGATTCCCAGGATGGTTTGGGTTGGAAGAGACCTTAAATCCTATCCAGTCCCACCCCCTGCCTTGGGCAGGGACACCTTCCATTATCCCAGGTTTCTCCAAGCCCTGTGCAACCTGGTCTTGGACATTTCCAGGAATGGGAAGCCTACAACTTGTCCTTGAAGGAAGACAAAAACCAAACATGGGACACATCCAATTCCATGCCCAGAGCTGGGAAGATCCAAGCTGTAGTTACAGTGCTGCTCCAGAGGCCAAGGCCCCTCTTCTCCATTCCCAGGCTACCAATTCCTCCTGTCCTTGCACTTTGCTTCTGCTTCTCTTCCCTCAGAAGCTGTTGAAGCATCAAACTCTTGTCTGGGAGTTTTTTACAGAGGGGCATCAACTTTTCCCATATCCAACTTGATCTGAACAACCACGGCCATGGCAGGAGGCAAATCGTCCCTTTCCATGGAATATGGCAAATAAAAGCTTAGGAATTACTGTAGAGGCAAGAAAATCCTTCAACATGGCTCTTTGCCTGCAAACTCAGGCTCAATTCCCCATCTCCCAAAGGAATCCATGCCAAGAGCAATCGGATGTGGGGCACGACCTTTGTCAGCACTTCCGACACCCTTTGTTGGTCACCTCCATAAGCTCCCGCCTGGTCTTTAAATCACAAAGGGAAAGGATCCGATCCCATCCTTCACAAACACCAGGAGGATTCCACTCGCTGATGTGATTCCAAGGGAGCCTGAGCAGGGAGAGGGACTGGGCGAGACAAAGCTCTTGGTTAAACAACATCGATGGCTCAAATATTTGCCAACACTTGCGAACACAAATATTTACGCCGGCAGCAGGAGCCAAGGCAGATTTTTCCTTCCAGATGTATTAAATGTTTCCTTGAGTGTGCAGAACTGGGAAAAGGCTCTTCCATCACTCGCCGGCTCATTTTCCAGGCCACTGGATGCTCTCAGTTATTTGGCAAATCTTGCTGTTAACGGGTTTTTTCAGCTGATTTTCTGGACTTTCCTGCTTTCCCTGACAATCCTGGGCAGGAAGGGAGGACAAATGTATTTTTTTAATTCCAGCAACCCAACCATTGTCACTCATTGTCAACTCTCACTGCTAAAGAGGATGATCTGGGGTCCTCTGTAGTGTCCCTTGGACCTGCTCAATGTCCTGTGGAGCAGAGTAAAACATCCAGGAAAGTGCAGGATCTTGTAAAGACAAGGCTGATGTGTGTTGGATGCAGCCCATTCCTTGGCACATTCCAGAGGCTGGAGTGACACCTGAACCTGGGAGGTGACTGCTGCCACCTAAACTGCCCCATTTCCAGAGGAATGCTCAGCCTGGACAAATTACATTCTTTTGGAGGTGCCTTTCCCAGTGGAGAAAGACCAGCAGTGCTCCTGCTGCTCCTGTCATTGCCCAGTGGTCCTGGGAATGCCTCTGATGCCAGGATACTGCAGGAGAGAGCTCTGATCTTGCTCGGACATCCACATTCCCCTTACATGCCAGGGTATTGTGATTACAATAAATGGGAGGTTTGTTCCCAGCCCCAAACACTGGCAAGGACAAAGGGGAAGCAGCAATTCCCTCCCAGGGAATTGTGGTGGATTCAGCAGCAGCAAGAAAACTTCAGATCCAAGGGCATGAAGAGAGGCCCTGGCCAGCCAAACTTCAGTCCAGGAGCTGAAGGGATTTGCATTTCAGGGACGTGCTACAGGTCCATTAGAAGAGAAATTAAACATCAGTTTAAGGCCTGGTGTGGTGCAATTCCATGGATAATTATGAAGGGGGAATATTGTGAATGAATAAAACTCCAAATCCCTTTCCAAGCTGTTTGGCTCCTATAAAGTGAAGAAAAGCTCACACATGGTTTTGGTGTGGGTAATAGGGGGCAGATGAGGTTGGCCTTCCTCTGCCAAGGCAAAGTGAATCCAAATGGAGCCTCCAGGGGTGAAGTTGTTCATCCCACTGGTTGGTATCCTGCCTCTGGAGTTAATGGACCTGGAAATTTTCTGGAAAAAGGTACTTTAACACACAGGCAATGGGAAAAATCCCATGTGAAATTGGGTGGAAAAGTAGGTGACATTGGACAGGAGCTTTGTTTTCCCCCACGTCTCTCGTGCATGTCCCAGTAAAAGCTCCAGTGGGCAGACTGGGAAGGGGCTGCAGGATGGCAGGAGACACAGAAACACATTCCAGGGACACAGACAAGCCAGAAAATGGGAAGGGGCTGCCCTGGCCCAGGGAAAGGTGAATAGAACTTCATGGATGCTGAGGATCAGATGTGGGGAGGGGAATGCGGGACTGGGGACAGCTGGGAGAAGCTTCTCTAACATCTTCCCACTCCTTGGCTGGCTCTGTCTGGCAGTCCCAGCCCTTTGCTTAACAACTTACCCAGCTTGGCACTTGGATTCACACCCCCGGATCTGCAGGGGAAAGCACAGCCCTGACCTGCACTTCCAGCGGGGATCATCCCGGGAGTGACACCTCACAGGGTGACGGGAGCAGGGTACTCCCTCCTGCCCTGCTTCTCCACACCCTGCAATTAATTAACCCTTGTCGTGCCTGACTGAGAACTGGGAGGGAAAGAAAGCAGGGAACAGATGATCCCAGGGTAAATCACTGGGACAACTGTCTGGTTCACTGCCTGGGAAAGGCGAGGGAGGAACGGACACACGGCGCTGGCCTTCGGACTGTGACGCTCTCTGGAACCACCCCAGCAGAGTCACAGAGCCATGGAATCTCTTGAGCTGCAAGGCACCCACCACGATCATCCAGTCCAACTGCTGGCCCTGCACAGACACCCCAAAATCCTACCTGTGCCTGGGAGCGTTGTCCAAATGCTCCTGGAGCTCTGGCAGCACTGGGGCAGTGACCATTCCCTGGGGAGCCTGGTCAGGGCCCAACACCCTCTGGAGGAAGAACCTTTTCCTAAAATCCAACCTGAACCTGCCTTCACACAGCTCCAGGTGTTCCCTTGCACCTACCCCATGGTATTTCAGGAGCTTCCCTTGGTCTGGGCCATGGTGAACATTCTTAGGGTGTGGATGATCCTCCTCCCGCTCCGTGGATGAACCCAAGCTGTGTTTCCTGGAGAGTGGCCCGTCTCCAACCCCAGGGAGGAAATGAGGGTCTCTGGACTCTGTTCCTTCCTCATTTGGCAACAAAAAAATGGAGATGTTGGGAGGAAACAATCCAGAGAAATGTTTCACATCAGTGAGACACACTCCAAAGTATTTTTGGCAACGTGGTGTGGGAATTTGGCTTGGAGAGAGTTGCTCGGAAGCTCGAGACTCCCATAGACGCAGCAAAAAGTGGCACCTCCATCTCTTGTGTCTGGAGTGGTTTGGGTCCTAAATGAGGGAATCATAAGAGGCTGATAATGGAACTAATGGTGGTCTGAGGGATTTTCTTTAGGGAAGAATCCCTCTGAGTCCCTAACAATGGTGAACACTGGGAGCCGTGGATGTTGTCCATGGGTTTGTTGGCACAGCAGCAGTTTTCCTGTGCTTCCTGGAAAGCCGTGGCTGTTTCACACCCAGAAGGGCTCCAGCAATCCTTGAGCTATCCCAGTTTGTTGAAGTGTCTGAGGAGACGGCTCTTACTGTGCCTGGTGCTGCCTTTGGAGATGCCTTTGGAGCACTGGGAGCAGCAACTTCCAGCATCCTCTGGGGACTGGGGTTTCAAAGGAAGACAACAGCCAAGAGGAGCCAAGCTCAGGCCTCACAGCACAACTTCAGGGTCCATAGATGAGCATCTCTGTTGTTTGCTCCTGGATTTTGGAGCTCGAGCGTATGGATCCTGCTCCTTTTCTGACCCAGAGCAGTGGTAAAGAAAGGATTATTCCCACCAAAAACATCAGGTCTTATGGGTCTTATTTAATTAGAAAAAGGGAATAAACCAAATATCCAGTTCCCTGTCTTTAGACCAAGACACACCTTTAACTCTGAAAACCCGTGAATCTCTGGCAGGATTCCTCATTTTTTACTAGAAAAACAAACAATAAATGCTGTTTTCTGGCCAAAAAGCCCGAGCTGTTAATTTCTTCCCTCTCTTTGTTTTCCCCTCTTTCTGTTTTTTCATTCTGGCGCTGGTTTGGAGCAGCTCAGTGAGGAGGACACGCTGGATAAACATGGCACCAGCGGGGTGTTTGGAATGCTCCTCGCTCCGGACCTGCTCCCTATGGAGAGGAGGAGGCTGGAGGGGTGGAGGAATCCGGGTCATGGAGCAGAGGGCAGGGAGAAGACAGCTCCTCTGTTCTCCTGGCGTGTCCAAAGCTTCTCAGCTGAGGAGAGCAACTGGGGTGTGCTGGGCCTTTTATTTTGTGTTCCCAACTTCCCCTTTCATCCCATGTGTCAAACAGCTTGGAAGCTTTGATTTCGGAGGCCAAGGAATTTGAGCTGCAGGCCCAAATCCCCCCGCAAGCAACTTCTGAGATATAAAATCCTGAAGGAAAGTTCAGGGGTGCCTTGAGCCGGCGCCCTAGGGGTGCAAGTAAGGAGAGCCTAGGGGGTGGAATTATCCTCAGCCATTCCTGGGTGGATAAGTTGAGGAGTGGGGAGTCTTCCCAGGAAATGCAGGCACCGTTTCAGTCTGAACTCATACAGAGTGCTTGGATTGTGTGCTTGGCTACGGAGGGAAAAGCTTCCTAGGAAGGGATGAGAATCCAACAGGAATACCTGTGGATGGCCCTGCTGTGGGGATTGGAGTGGGATCATGCCAGAGGGTGAGGCAATCCCTGGAGTTTGGCTTGGGAGCTGTGTTTGCCTATTCAGGACCCTCTGCTGAGTCACACTGTGCCTGCAGTAAATCCATACCATGAGCTATGGGAGTCCCAGTAACATCCTAGTGGGAGCTTTCCACAGAATCCCCCAATCCCAGACTGGTTTGGGTTGAATGCCCCCTCTCATGGACAAGGACACCCCCACCAGACCAGGGTGTCTTGTCAGTGCAGAAATGGGATATCCCGTCTCCCTGCAGGGATGTCCTTCTCTAATGGGGAAACTGAGGCATAGGGAAAGTGGAGGCTGTCAGGAACAGCCATCCTGCTTCCCAGCCATTCCACCTTTGCCCTGGGAGTTTGGCCAACCTGGAGAAAACTTGGCCTGGCAATGAGCAGTGAATGCGCTGCTGAGGATTTCAGATGATCCTGGTGACATGGAAGACATCAGGGATCAGCCCTCTCCAGGGGTGGATGCAGCATTCCAGGCTCCTGGTGCTGGCCGGGATGGAGTGGGAATGCTGTGAAATGCAGTCTCCGTGGCCATGGCTCTGCACTGCAGAGCACCAGGTCTATCCAACATTTAGGTCCTGCCTTGGTTTCCCAGTACGTGGTTTCTCCTAGGGAATAACGGTCCCAGTGCAAGCCCATTGAATGCAAGGGAGCTTTTGTGCTGATGTCAGTGAGCTGGAGCCTCTCCCGTGCCCAGGGGCCTCCTGCTGCAGGGAACGAGCAGCAACCCTTCCCTGTCTGCGGGAGGGGCTGGGCTGCATCAGTCCCGCCTGTACCCACAGCTCAGCCGGGCTGTTATTGCCACACTCAGGACTGGAAGCGTTTAAAAGGAGGGAGGGAAGAGCTTTGTCTGCGCCCTCTCTGCCCAAGGGTGGTACGAGTCCCAGCCTGATCCCAGGGAGGTCTGAGCACTGCCTGGAGCAGAGCTGACTGCCCCTCTTCAGAAGTCCTCCCCTTTTCCCCAGGGATCCGTGGTGGTGGTGCATACCGGGAGAAGTGGGTTAGAGCCCCTAGTCCCTTCCCCCCTGGAGCAGAAGGCACTGATGGGACCCAGAGAGGGCTGTCTGATGCAGTTCACAGAATCATGGAATTCCTGAGCTGGAAGGGACCCACCAGGATCATCCAGCCCAGCTCTTGCCTAGACACCCCAACAATCCCACCCTGTGCATCCCTGGGAGTGGTGTCCAAATGCCCCTGGAGCTCTGGCAGCGTTGACGCTGTGCCCATTCCCTGGGGAGCCTGGTAAAGGCCCCACCACCCTCTGGGGGAAGAGCCCTTCCCTAAAATCCAACCTAACCCTTGCCTGACACAGCTCCAGGTGTTCCCCGGGTCCTGTTTCTGGTCACAGAGAGCAGAGATCAGAGCTGCCCCTCAGAAGGAGAGCAGATCCACAGCTGTGCTGGTGGCTGGCACAGGACAAGCCCTGTGCAAACAGGAGCTGCTCCAGGTGTGATGACAGCAGGAGCCAGGTGCTAAAAACATGACCCAGCAGTGCCTGCACTGCCCTTTGGAACAATCACAATCATCTGTCGGGGTGTTTGTTGGTGCTCCTTTTCTCAGGGACGTGGTGCCTCGCCCCTGGTGCTGACGGATGGATTCAGGAGGTGGCTGCTCGCTTTGGATCGTGGCAGTGGCCAGGGGAAGGCAGAGGGCAGCTGTCCCAGCCCTGGCATGCCAAGTGTTATCCAATAACCCCTCACTGCACTCCTGCTTCCCTCGGCTCTCAACACTTGCTTTTCTCCCTTGAACCAAGTGCTACCTTGTGGCCAGCAGTGGATTTTTACTTAACCCTGCCAGCACCTGAGAGGCAAATGCCACCGAGGGAGAAGTGGGAATTCACTTGAGTGTGAGGAAAAGGCAGGAGCATCTGAAAGAATCAGGAACAGCATTTTTACACCTCTCTCTGATGTGAGTTACACACACACGTGTAGTGTGCAGGAAACAGGAGTGTGCACAGACGTGTGTGTGCACAGAACAGGGAGGGGCAACTTGGTACAAAAGGCAAAGGTGTAGAATTTGAGGGTTGCCATGGCTACAGGTCAGATGCCTTTGTTCTCGCATCCTGGTGCAGCTTAGGGAGATGAGATGTGCCAGCCTCGGAGCACAAGCAGGCGAGGATGGGGTTTTAATTGTTTTTTAGATGTGAAGGCAAATAGCTGTACACTTATTTTATCCAGGTTTGAAAGAAAAGGCAGTGAACGAAGGCAATCTCCAGATGCAGATGGAATTGAAGTCACAGCGAGTCTGGGAGGCAGGGAAGCTGAGTGGCATCAAGGGAAATGTCCCTGTCCTATTGTCATGGTCACAGACAGCCCCTCTGTGGAGCCACAAAGCCACTTGTGTGCGGTGACTCTGTGCTGACACGGAGCCCAACGTCCTCATGCCCAGCCCTGGGTGGGAGTGGGCACCACACACGGGTGGGAGGCCACGTCTGTGCTCCTGCCTTTGGCTTTCCCTTTGAAATCTCTTGTCCAGCTCTCTGTGGTCCCAGCCTATTTGATTCTGAGCTGGAAAGGAGATTTCAAACCAGGATCCATATGGGGCCCGTCAGTTGCGACTGGATTCATTTTAAAGTCCTTGTTAAGTCCAACAAAAAGCCAAAGATTAGAGCTGATATGTTGGCTTTCATCCAGATGCTGATCCTTGAAAGGCTGCCTTGAGACCGCCAGGCGACTCTCTCATTCCCCCTTTCCTTCTTGCTCTTCTTCTTCCCTTCTAATTGCTTCCCAAATTTGGGTTTATTGCCACGGGTTTGAAGACAGGTAATCAGAACCAGGATTGTTTTTCTCTCTCCCATCTCTTTCTGGTACCATCAGATTCTGGCTCTTTGTTGGTTCAGAAAGTCCACGTTAATTCCTTGACCACCAACATCAAAGGCTTGGCAGGGCTGGAGCCCTTTGGGATAACACTCCAAGCCAGCCCTCGGCATTCCTGGCAGCCAGAGAACCACGACCAGAAGAAAAGCAACAGGAATGTTCTGTCCTTTTCCCTCAATCCAGGGCTGCAGCTTCCCCTTCCTTTGTCCCTGAGGGGCATTGTCCTGGTCGTGCCACAGTGGATGGGGACATCTGTGAGGGGAAGGGCTGGCACTGAGCACTGGGCTCCACCTGGAACACGGAGCTGAGGTCACAGCCAGGTGATGTGGACAAGGACAGCAGGAATTCCCATGGTCATTCCCATTGTCCCTGGTGGCCCAGCTGCGCTGCTCTGCTGGAGAGCTCTCCCCCAAGCGCAGCTCCTCCCTGCTTTGCACATCCCAGCACAGAGTTCTCTCTGGGAAGAGATAGCTCTTGACAGCCGAGATTGTGAGGGAAGCAGGAGAGGCCAGGAAAGAGAACAGAGCTCTGTTAAAGGCTGAGTGCAATCAGGGAAGGAGCGAGGGTGTGGATAAGAGGAAAGGAAAGGGATATTGGTGCTACCTGGTGCCACAAAGCAGGAAACGGAGCAGAACCAGAGCTGGGATGGAGCTGGGAACACATTACATTCCAGGATCTCATGGTGGGGACACCCAGCAGAGGCTCCTGCTTTGTTTCTCAGTTGTGCATCATTGGGAACAGCCCATGTGGAGCCTGTGTTATCCTTGCTGGTCAGTGTTCCCTGCACAGGAACAGACCTGGAGCTCTGCAGGAGGTGGCCTGAGCTGCTGGAAGCATGAGGAGGGCAGGAAAGGGGAGAGAGCCTGCAGGCCTTAGAGCTGTTGGAGTGGGATCCTAAAGCTGGAAGCAGAGGAGGGATTCCGGCCGTGCTGGAGATGCTGCAGCAGAGTGAACATTGCACCCTGGGCACCTCAGAAGGGTAAAAGAGATGCCTCTGAGCTGGATCCAGCCCTGCAAGGTGAAGCCCAGCCAGGCTGGTCCAGGGAATTGCTCCTGGCTCTGGCATAGGAAAGGCTATCCCCAATGCATCCCCAAGGCAGCTGCACCCACAGGATGTGTTCAAAGTGTTTGGAACAGCACCTGTGGGATGTATTGGAAGCATTTGCAAGAGCCCCTGCCAGGGGCTGTGTGAAACCAGGGGCTTTAAGCAGCCATCCCCTCTTGGAGTATCCATATATTCATTTAAAGGATGTGCAGACACAGAAAATAGGACCTAACATGTCCTGTTCTGGCAGTCCCAATGAGCCAGAAGGCCGAGAGATTCCCAATCCGTGCCGTGCCACGTCCTGCACATTCAGAGCAGGCACAGAGATGTGCAGTGTGTGTGTGAGAGGCTCCTGCACCAGGAACAGCTTGAAAAGCCATTCAGGGAAGAATTTACAGGAGTTCAGGGTGGGAATGGGCCTGTTCTGTCTTTGGTTTCATGGCTGCTTTAACTCCAGGCTGTCTGTCCTGGGGGTCCCCCAGCACAGAGCGGTGACCCTTTGGACAACAAGGACACTTGTCACAGATTTGTGCTGTGTGACACTGAGATCCAGCTGAGAGGCACAGCTGGAGTGGAGGGAGAGGTGGCACAGCCTGGGGACATGCCAGGGCTGGATGAGGGTTGGAAGGCAGGTTATTCCTGCACCTTGTTCCACTCATCCCTGTCCTCTTGCCTCAGTCACAAACCACACCCCAGGAAAAAGCCCATCCAGTTTCCTTCTCCAGACAAACCATGCAGGTTAATGCTGGAAGATGTTTCTTATTCCTGGAAACACCCTCTGGAGCATTTTCCTTTAAAAGCTTTAGTTTATCCATGAGGAAACTGCTGTTGGAAGTGGCCATTATCCACAGCATGTCCCATTTCAACAAAGAGCTGAAGTTCGCCTTTTTGGAGTGAGGGGGAAAACACAAAGTTGGAGTGTTTGGTCTGGAGCCTGTTGAACAGCTCAGCTTTGCTCAGGGCTGGCCCCCAGCATCCCTTTTCCTGCTCCAGGATAATGGGAGCTCAGAGGCCAGCGCAGAGACAGGGAATCAGCACGCTGGGAAATCAGCGGGATGTGTGCGAACCGCCTTGGACAAAATCCACACCAAGCACAGCCTGGGCCATAACACAACTGAGAACAGCAGAGCTCTGAAGTCTGAGGAATAACATTTCATTGCTCCCCCCATTCCCCCATTGCTTTTTCCACTCCTGCTCCTACCAGGACACACCTGGGCTCCAGCCACCACATCCAAGGACCACAGAGCCCGTGGTCTCACCGCAGCCCTAAACCAGGGCTCCAGCTTTGCTGAGGCCAGGCTTTGGCTTGCCCAGGTTATTTTAAGTTCAGCCTTTTCTCCTGGCTGTGGGACTGTGACTTTGCTAGGAGCTCCAAAACCCACTCAGCTCATCCCAGTTCAGGGAAACACCCCTGAGCCTGGACCAAGGTTCTCTCATTCCCAACTCCCCCAGTCCTGAGATTAGACAGAGACTCAAACAAATGAAGGCAGTTGCTGGAGAGGACAGGAAGCAATTACAGACCACCCTGGAAAGGCAGGACAGGCAGCAGCTTGTGTGGCTGCTGCTGCTGTTTAAACAACAACCACCCCCAGGCCGGCAAGGGCAGGAACATCTCAGAGGAACAATGCTGGAGCGAGGTGCAAGGAGTCCAGAAAGGAGGATTAACACGGAATGCTCCGGCACAAGGGCCCTGCGCTCCTGCTGCGGGGTCAGGAGGGTCCCGCTGGCAGGAGGAGGACAAACAGGATGGGCTGGTGATTCCAAAGGGAGTCAGGAGCTCCTGGTACCCCGCCAGCGGGGGACCCACGCGGGTCAGGGCCAGGGTGGCCTGCAGGATGCCTTTTCCATCTGCAGGGCCATTCTGCAGCAGGAGTTTTGTCTTTGCCATGGAGGGGGAAGCAGGGGGGAGGCATTTCCAAGCTGTTTTCTCCAGGATATCCCAGCTCCGCCTGACAGCTGGTTCCCATTGGGCTCCTGACCAAAGGCAGTCTCCAGCAAGGGTGGGAGTGGGCGGGAGGGGGGAAGGGACCTCCTAATGATGAGGACGAAGAAGAGGAAGGATGAAAGGCCCTGAAATGCGGAGGGTGGAACTGAAGCAGGAGGACACTCAGAGGGAGGGGCTGCAGAGGCTTTGAAGCTCCTCGCTATGGGGAGCCTCCTTTAAACCCTACACCAGATTGGAACAAGGTGGGGGAGGAGGGGCTGGCTCTCTTTTCCCTCTGAAATGTTCCGAGAGGTTGGGACCCCTGCTCGGGATGGGCTGTTTCTGTCCATTAAACATTTTAAATGCTTGTCCACCTCCCATGGCCTCTCGTCCTTCCGCTCCTCGTGGCAATGGGCTGGGGATGGGAGGTTCCCAAGGATGATGAAAGGATTTAGGACATAGGGTAGAGGTGACAGGGGCTGGTGTCAGTCACAGCCTTGTGCCAGTGAGTGCTCCAGTGGAGGAGGAGGGAAAAGGGGCTGGTTATGCCCCAAACACAGCATTGGATGAGGAGTTTTCCTCCTCTGCTGGGAATTTCAGCAGGGAGGTCAAGGGGAGGATGGCTGGTGCTGCCTGACTTCCCCTTGCTGCCTGCCAGGAAGGAAAACAGCTGGGAAGGGAGTTTTGGGTTCTGTGCCACTGCTCCCTCAGTCCCTGCTCTGGAGGGGATGGAGGAGCTGCCTCCTGGAGGGGGTGGAGGAATCGGCTGCCTCATGGAAAGCTTCTTCCCTCCCTCTGCTCCTCCATCCAGGCCCATCTCTTTTATCACAGAATATCCTGAGCTGGAAGGGACTCACAAGGCTCAACCAATCCAGATCCTGATGTGCAGCCCTCCTCATCTGTAAGGATGCTGGGAGGACATTTCCTCTTCCTTCCCCAACCAAACCTCTCCCTGGAAAACTACTGCAGGTTATTAAATCACATCCAACTGAATTCAGAGCATCACTAAATATAAAGACAGCAAAAAAACCAAAGGTACAGGGAGACAAAGGGGTTGTCCAGCAGAGTCTGCTTTTGGAGAGCTCTGCAGCATGGATGAGATTATCCCGCTGGGGTTGAGCTACCTCGTCCTCACCTCATAAGGAATATGCTCCAAAGAAATGGATGAAGTCTAAACAAGCCTTGCTCTTCCCACTGGAATCAGCAGACCTGGATGAATCCTGTGAATGAACCTGACAGCTCTGTGGGAGTTCAGAGCTGTGCTGGGAGCTGGAGCTGGAGCTGGAGCTGGGCACCCTCATTCCTTGTCCCTCCTCGACTGTAAAAATCCAGAGGAAAAAATACTCGGTGGCTGCATTGTTCCTCCCAAGGCTGTCAGGAAATCAGTGGGAAGAGGCACGGAGGGACATGGCACAAACAATGGGAGGAGAAAGTTCACAATAACCCCGGGCTGGTGTGTGGAGGCTGTTCCTGCCGGGAGGGCTGGAGGTTCAGGGTGGTGCTTTAGGCAGTTCCTGTTGCATCACAGGTGTCCCAGGTGTCCCCGTGCCCCCACACTGAGTGTGCAGGGATTCCCAGTGATCCAGAGCTTCCCAGGCTGCCCCATGCAGCAGGAACCTGGCACTAAAGGACACTCAGAGGTGTTTTTAACTGGTCCTCCCTGTCATCATCCAGAGGTGAGGCAGCTGAAGGTACAGCTCTGACAGGGGATGGTCTAGGCCCTGGCATCTCCCAAATTTGGGAGCCATCATTCCACAGCAGTTAAGTGAAAGCAGTGGAAGCAAGGAGGGAAGGGCAGTATTCCCAGTTCCTATGCCTTTTGTCTCCCTGCCTTCCTTTCACTTGTTTTATGCCGGAGCTGGACTCGCCCTTTTCCATGTGCCTCTCCTAGGGAGAAGCATCCTGCTCCAGCTGTTTGCTGGGACAGGCAGCAGGAGTGGGACAGGGATGGTTTTGATTAACACCTTCCCCTTCTCCATCCCCAAACAGCAGCACGAGATGGATGGACAGACGGACAGACAGATAGATGGATGGATGGACAATGTGTGCTTCCAGCATTAAAGCCCCAGCTATCCAGGACCCTACTCCTGGACATTGTCCCAGACTTTTCCCATGGGAGAAAGGGCAGAACTGGTTTTGTGAGTCCTCAGGAAGAGAGTTTTGATAAATTAAGCTCAAACAAATAAATGCAGTTTGGAAAGAAACCAACTTTAAGTTGCTCCAAAGGGCCCAGAGGGAGCAGTGGCACTGGGATACCTGTCTAGGAATCCGGGGCAGAGGATGAGCACGGGCAGGGCAGAGCAGCAGGAGGTTCTACAGAGGTTTGGATCCTCCCTCTCCCCTTCCCACCTCCCCATTTCGGTTTGGTTTTGAAGTGGGACCTGCAGGTGGCTGTGCCCTGTGACCAATTGGGAAATGGAACTTGATTTTGAGTTAATTAAAACTGCCCTCTGTGTGTTAATCTTCTTGTCAGGTTTTAATTAAGTGCTGATAAAGACTCAGCATGGGGAGGGATTCCTGCTCCCACCTCCTGTGACCCAGGGAGCCTGGAGGGGCTGTTGGAGTCATGTTGGGGTGACCCCAGGTCCCAGCTGGTGCTGTTACCCTTTCAAAAAAGGGGTGGAATTTGACCATTTTCTTCTCTTTCTCCCTCAGTCCCCAGCAGATTCCCAACTCTCCTCCCAGGATGGGTCATGCTCCTGGCAATGACTGATTTACTGCTCATGAGCCAGAAAATTCCGGATAAATGTCAGCTCAGGGTAATCACCATTCCCTGCTGCATGGCCAGGCTGGGTTGGGAACATCAGGAGTGGGATTGGGGCTCTCCATGAACGCCTCTATCCCTGTGCATGCGTTCTCTCTTTCTGCAGGAGGTGGGGTAGGAGGAGAAACCTCTCAGAAGGACTCTCAGGATGCTCAGGGCAGTGAAATCCCAGAATCCCAAAATCACTGAGGTTGGAAAAGTCCTATGAGGTCATTCAGTCCCACCTGTGCCTGACCTCAGCTTGTCCCCAGCCCAGAGCACTGAGTGCCACATCCAGGTATTCCTTGGACACCTCCAGGGATGGGGACTCCAAACCTCCCTGGGCAGCCCCTGCCAAAGCCTGGCCACACTTTCCATGGAGAAAATCTGCCCTTCCTGGCTCCCATCAGTCCCTGAAGTGAAAGATCTTTATTCTCCTCGTTATTTCAGGAGAACAGGCTGGATCTCAGCATTTCCCACCATGCAGGTGCCTGTCCCATCCCTTTTTCCAATGGCATTTTGCAGCCATTATCCCGACCATTGACCATCAAGTGATACAATTTGCCAAATAATTCCTGCTGTAAATTCCTGTATATATTTCCATGGTGGCATTGACATTTCCCTCTGGAATGACAAAGAAAGGATCTTTTCCCAGTAAAAGCCATTCCATTCCACGTCTGCTGAGCCCATTTTTGGCTGTTTTCTAGGCAGCAGCTTTCCCATTCCACATTTGAGTCCCACATAAGCCCTTCCTTGTATTTTTAAGGTCCCCAGCCAAAATTAAGACATTTCCCATTTTAACTTCCAGCACCTTGTAATGCCTTTAAACCATTACAGATATTCCTTGGAATATCTCAGGGCCAGCCCCAGAGCACAAACGGAATTAAAAGTCACTCGTGCAGAGCCCGAGCCAGGAATTGCTGGGTCAAAGTGTTCCTTGTCCCTCAGGTATTTGGGATCAGCACAGGTCCAGCACCTGCATTTAGGATCAGGGAGTAATGGAGTGACACTGCTTTTCAAATGATTGTGACTGTTCCCAGCTTGGGGTGTCCCTGCGGGGGATTCCTGCGCCTGCTCCCCAGGATTAGGCAGGGGGGATTTCTGGAATTGTCTTTCCATTGTGCTCCAGTTCCAGCTTCCAGCATCTGACTTTCCCAGTCCCGAGCAGGACTTGTCAATCTCCCAGAGTTTGTTTTGGAGCTAATGGATTTCGGAAGGTTCCCATCAATCTGTCCTGGTCCTCAGCACTCCTGGGAATGCTCTTGGCTCAGCTGGCCAGCACAGCTCTGAGAGGTGGTTTCTCCATCCCAGTCACCAAGATTTATTTTGTACAGGCATTTTCATATGCTGAGGGGAAAAAAAGGAGGAAAAGCCACCTGGAATCAATTGTCAGCACAATGGAAGTTGGCATGGCCAGGCTGGGGAGCAAGGGGGGACAGTGGGTTATTTCCCACAAATTGCTCTGGGGACAAGCACAACGAGCAGGGACTTAGTGCCAAATCGGATGAATAGGGGAGACTGAGAAAAAAATTAAGAGAAAAAAAAATCCCCAGAAAAGTCAAAACCTTTAGTTGCAGTATTTTCTGCAGTAAATTTGTTTTTGTTTTGAAGGGACACTGAGAAATCTGCCGGGGCTTGAGTGGAGATTTAAAGAGGCAAGCTAAGCTCTCCTCGGGGCTGGATGTGGAGCTCGGGCTCATGGACACGATTCCTTCCTCCCTTTTCCCTCTTGGCTGCAGAATCCCAGGACAAAGCCTGTGGTGGGGAGCCCATCCCTGGCTCCGTGGTGGGGACGTGGTGGAGCTGCCCCACTGCCGTTCCCTGCTCTCAATCCAGCTTTATCCCCCTCCCTCCTGCCCTTGCCCACTGTGTTTATTCCCACAATAAACTTCTCCAGCAGTGACTCTGGTTCTCCTTGCATTTGTTTGGAAGCCCTGTCCTCACTCCTGGCTTATCTCTGGGCGCAGTGATAACAACAACCACCAACCCTCTTTGCTTACAGCACCGGCTCCTTTCAATGTTTCCATAATCTAAACCAGACTCTATCTCCTCTTCCTTCCTCTGGAGAAGCTCCCGGGCTGGGAATGGCCAGGGTCGTGCCTGCACTTGGATTCATCTTCTGCAGCTCTCATGGAACCAAAGGAAATACCTGATGCTGAGTTTCTGGGAGATTCCCATCCAAATACGGTAGACGTGGAAGAAAGAATTCCTCCATCCTTGGTTTGAGCTAACTTTTAACACCAGGAGTGGGGCCTGCCCTGGAAGGAGGCACTAGGATCTTCCCAGCGTGGCACAAGGGCTGCATGTTCCCATCCCAGCAGTCTCCAGCCTTGGAAATCCAGGCAAGGCACAATCTGGGAGCAGAATCTGCCTGCCACCCTCTAGGAATCCTCCATCTTCCCCCTGGAATATCCATGGAGCATCCCTGAAGCAGAGAGGCAGAACCAGTCTCTGCTGCCTGTGACAAGGGACAGGACCCAGGGAATGGCTGCGGCTGTGTCAGGGAGATTTCAGTGGATACCAGGAAAAGTTCTTTCCCCAGAGGGTGTTCGGGCACTGAAAGGGCTCCCCAGGGAATGAGCACAGCCCCGAGGCTGCCAGAGCTTCAGGAGCATTTGGACACTCTCAGGCACGGGGTGGGATTGTTGGGATGTCTGTGCTGGATCAATGTTCCTGATGAGTCCCTTCCAGCCCCAGAGATTCTGGGTTCCATGACTGAGTCATCCCCTGCTCCTCTACCTCCATCCCCTTCAGCACCTGCACCAGCAGGGTCCTTGTGCAGCTTCCTGTGGGCTCGGGGGGTCTCCCTGGCTGTGTTTGTGCTGGGCAGGCATCCTGGGGCATGGGGACACACACGTGTGACAGGTGGATGGGGACATGCGTGTGACAGGGGGATGGGGACGTGCATGTGACAGGTGGATGGGGACACGTGTGTGACAGGGGGATGGGGACATGTGTGTGACAGGGGGATGTGGACACACATGTGACAGGGGGATGGGGACACACGTGTGACAGGTGGATGGGGACACACATGTGACAGGTGGATGGGGACACATGTGACAGGTGGATGGGGACACACGTGTGACAGGTGGATGTGGACACACATGTGACAGGTGGATGGGGACACACGTGTGACAGGTGGATGGGGACACACATGTGACAGGTGGATGGGGACATGTGTGTGACAGGTGGATGTGGACACACACGTGACAGGTGGATGGGGACACATGTGTGACAGGTGGATGTGGACACACATCTAGCAGGTGGCTGGGGACACGCAAGTGGCCACGCTTGTGCCTGGCACTGAGGCTGCCCCTGGTGCTGTCCTTCCTGGCGGGGTTGCATTCCCTGCCCTCCTGCTGCATTCCTGGGGGGTGTTTTACCCCTTTTCCCTTCCCCCTCCCAGGACAGGAGTGTCCCTCCTTAGCATGGGCACGGAGCACACGGTGCCACTTGGCTGTCACCTCGTCCCCAGCAGGGACGCGAGCGCTGGCAGGCACTGAAGGTCAGCAGAAGGACATCTCAATTATTCTGTGTCATCTGCGAGGAGCTCGGCGCTTGTCGGAGTCCCAGCGGAGAGCAATGAAACAGTAACTTGGCTGCAGGAAAAAAGGGAGTGGGAAAAAACATCGGAAAGGAAAGAGAGGGGAAAAAAGGCGTCTGCACAGAAGCTCAGGTCAGCGGGATTGACAGCTGCTGGGAGATATCTCCATTCCCTGTGCCGAAAATAACACCTCCATGGGCTCCAGAGCTGCGTTCCCAATTAGAGATTGGGCACTGAGCAGGGGGAGAAAAAATTCTCCATGATAATTTCAGAGGAGGGGGAGGAAATGGAAAACAGGCTTGGGAAGGAAGCCTGGCTCGCTGCTTCCAGGAACCTGATTTCCTCGGGATTGTCCTGGGGGCTTCTCCTTCTCATGGCTCTTATCTTCACCACCGCTTTGGATGCCCTGGGAAATGGGAGGCAGCAGCTGGTGAAATAACTCTGGGCAAGAGGAGCAGGGGGAGCCAGGCCCTCACTCTGGAATATTTTTATAGATATATTCCTATATATAGGATATATATGCCTCTGTATCCCAATATTTACCACCAGAGCCAGTCATGCCTTACCCTCTGGACCAGGGGCAGTTCCCCTGTCTCCCTCTCTTCATCACCTTGTTCCCTGCCTGGGATCCATGTCCTGGATCACCAGGAGCTGAGTGGGCTGACCTGGCTGGGACCACCCAGATGTCTAGGGACCTCCCTGCAGGTGCTACTGCTATAAATTAATTAATGCATTACTAAATGGCACTGGCCATGGTCAGCCAGGGGCCATGGGGGCTGCCAAGAGCCTGGGGCAAGGGGAGAGGCTGTGCCAGAGCCAGCCTGGGAGGCACCAGCTGTGGAATTCCTGGATGCTGCTCCGAGCAGCTGTGCCTGGACTTTCACACGTGCTCTCAAAGTGAGGTCAGGCTTTCAAAACCCACTGAAACCCTCAAAGCATGGAAAACCACGATGTCCCTGGGAGTTCTGGTGTGTGGGAGATGGATCTGCTCCCATTCCAGGGAAAGCTCCTGCAGGCACTTCCCCTGGAGCTGGTGGCTCTTCCAGCGTGGGGCCGGTGCTGGCTGGGCAATGCTGCCATGGAGCAGCCCTTGCTGCCAGCTCTTCCCTCTCACGGGATCTTCCTGTGATCCCCTTTTTGCTGGGAATGGGCCCTCAGAGGGAGAGGGGGAGTGGGTGGCTCAGGCTGGGATGAGTGGGGCTTTGGGAGTGTCCATGGAATGGGGTTTGGATGGGATGGGAAGGCCCTGGCAGCCAAATTCATCGGAGCCTTTCCCTCCTGCACTGCACCTGACCCCACATGAATTTCCATCTGGGATTGCAGGAGGAGCCGGGAGCCGTCCCCTCTTTTGATGCTGTCTGTTGGAGAGAGGAATAAAGCCAAGGGCTCACCTGCTTTGGAAGGAGGCTCTGCTCCCTCTCCCCGTGCCAGACCTGGAGTCAGGCTCACACATCGTAAAGTGTCCCTGCCGTGGCACTGCTGCCCTGGAACACGGAGCTGTTTTATGTGCCGAGAGCAGGAATGTCTGCATGGAGCCGCAGGCACGGCAGGAGCAGCTGCAGGGATCTCACCTTTGGATCCTGGCAGTTTGTAGGAGCGAGGCAGGAGGCCGAGGAATTGCAAACACATTCGGCTCCAAGGTGCTGGCAGCTCCTGCCTGGCTCTGAGCTGGTTAAGTGCTCTTTTATTGGGCTTCTCTTCCCAACAGGCTCAGGGCAGGAAGCCCTGGAGGGTCAGGTGGCCTTCCCCATCCTGTCCCTTACCCCAATGGGATTTTCTGAGCACTTTGGGATGGTGGGGAGGGAGTCTGTGTGTCACCACTCAGTGCCCCCTCAGTCCTGAACACAGACTGTCCGTGGCAAAGCTGAGGCTGCATCCTCAGGTCTGGTTTTTTCAGGACTGGGAAGAGCCACCTGTTTCCAGGGCTCCCAGGGTGCTGCCCCGGGGGAGATGGAGCAGAGCCTGCCTGGAGAACACGAAGCAGGAGAGCAGGGAACAGCGGGATGGCGAGACACGAGCACCTGGAAAGAATTAACACTTCCCCTCAGCAAGAGCTTGGAAAGGGAGAGAACAAAGCAGGCGAGGGAAAACCAGGGCAGAACAAAATGGTGCTGGTGGGAAAAGGCATTCCAGCTCCTCGGCAAGGGGGAAGGAATGGCTGAGCAGGGCTGCTGGGCTGGGGGGAGCTGCTCCCTGCCAGAGGCTCAGCCTGGCCCTCGTTGTCTCTGCACTTCTGCCTCTGGTTCTTTCCTCCCCTCTGACCTTCCCTCCATTCCCAACTTTATCCCATCCCTCTTTCCCAAATTCTCTCTGAATGTTTCCATACATTCTTCTCACGCTGTCTTCCCTCTTTTCTGTAAAGCAGTGTTTATTCCTGTACCCAAAGCCCGTTCCCACTTTCCCAGCAGCCTGGTGTCCTTTCTCCAGGCTGATCCCTCAGTGCTGATCCTCACCCGGGACGTGCAGGAATGGGATAAACAGAGTCTGATGCATTTAGGGAAATTAATAAATATCCAGTAAATTCCCACTAATTTGAATTTGACCCCGTTTTGGAAGGATATCCTGCCCGTGTCCTCCACTGGGATGAGGGCTGGGCTCCTCTGGGACAGGAGGCTTCCCAAAGGTTTTGTTTGAAATAACTATTGCTGATCCTCCTGCCCGGCTGCTCTTCACACTCCACCCGCTCTGATCGCACCAATTACTCCAACAAAAGACAAAAATTTGCATTTCCAAGGGAGTTTCCCTCCTCCTCCCAGTGCGCTGTGCCCTCGGCAGGGATGTCCTTCACCCTGTTGGGGTCAATGAGCCATGAATGGGACTCATGTGACAGTCCCGACACACTTCCCAGAGGAATTTCTTTCCTAATGACATTTAAACCGCTCATTACTCCTTGACTGTGCCAGAGGTTTGGCTGAGCGTCACTGCGGCTCCGTTATTGCGCAGGATCCCTGGAGCAAGGGCTGGGAATCGGGACGTGGGGAAGGGTGAACCTCTCTAAGCCCCCCGAGACACTCAGCTGCAAACCCCGAACGTTTGGGCAGCCGAGGAAAGTGTATTTAAATTTTTTTTTGGGCCATTTTCATCTCGTCTTTTTGGCCTTCTGAAAGCAGGAATGAGATGAGGTCTCCAAAGAGCTTCTGCTCCGCAT
Source organism: Irena cyanogastra (assembly GCA_013397155.1). NCBI lineage: Eukaryota > Metazoa > Chordata > Aves > Passeriformes > Irenidae > Irena > Irena cyanogastra. The sequence continues at coordinate 1,261,308 of VWZV01015496.1, forward strand.
CACCCGGTTTTCATGGCCTGAGGGGATTGCACGAGTTTGGAGAAGCATTCAAGCCTCTGAGTGTTCTCCCGAAAGCTGCGCTGGTGATAGAAAGGATCTACAGACCTCTTCCACTCCGTCTCCCCGAAATTCCCAACTTCCTGAGTTTCTCCCAGCACCGCTCCAGCCCCGCTCCGACCCTGAGGTAATGGGGCAGCAGTAAAACGTTAGGAGGTACAAATGAACTGCCGGGGATTAAAGCCCCAGCACAGCCTCCTGCGAGGCTTTAAAAGCATCCTGTTTGCAAACAGCTCTGGGGCTGCATCCCGCATTCCTGGGCATTCGCCTTCTCCTGGTTTTTTCATTCACAGGGAGGAATTGCAGCTGGAGCAGCTCACCAGGTCCCGTTCTTCCATCCCCCCTGGGGCACCAGGAGTGCTGCCTCAGTCAGCCCCTTCCCAAGCGTTTTGCCTTTCCCTACGTTTTTCCAAGGCACTTTTCTAAAGCTGTTTTCATTCCAGCTTGTCCGTGTCTTTTCCTGGATGACTGGGAGATGCGTGGCAGGTGAGTTGTGCCCTCCAGGGAGGCTCCTGGGGCACCAGGACACCTCAGGGCATGAGTGAGATCCAACCTCACAGGCAAACAGGTCGAGCCCAGGCTCTTCTGAGCTCATCTGATGCCCCATGGGGTTCTCCTGCTGCATCCAGCCTTTCCGAAGGATAATTCACACCCTTTTCTTTGGACTACGGAGCTAAGCAACCCAAACGATCCCGTGAATTTCCAGCAGTCCCGTGTGGTGAAGTTTGGAGTTTGGAGGCTGAGTTCCCATAGGATAATCTGTGTAGAGAGTGTCTGAGCAGCTCTTGGCAGAAGTGGGAAGTGGCTGGAATTGGGAAGTAGTTGGAACTGGGATGTGCTGGGGCATTTGGGATCATTTACAGAGAAGTTTTTTCCGGGCCATGCAGTTTGGCACCAAGGTTTTTTGGGAGAGTTCAGGCAGCTCATCCCAGCTATTGCACAGATCTTTGAACATTAGTCTGGATAACTTTGAAACATCTCCCTTCCCCTGGGATTTCTGGGATTCCTGACTCTGCCTGGAGCAGAACAAAGGCTGCTATCCCTGTCTGAGGTGGGAACAGGGATTGGCTCTTGGACCTGTCCTCCCAAAGGAGAGCAAAGCAAAGGCTCCCAGCCTGGATCAGCTGAGCTGAGCTGAGCTGAGCTACAGAGCCAGGCCTGAGCCAGAATGAGTTTTTTCCATGCAGTTTGGAAAAAACAGAGGCTTGGTTCCTGCCCGCTGCCAGCAAATCCTCCAGCTTGGATGGGATCCCTCCAGCTGCCCTTGTGCTGCCTCTGCACTCTGGGTGGGCTGAAGCCTTTTCCCAGAGAAACCAGGGATGGGGTGGGCAGAAAACCAGGGACAGTGGGAGATTATTTCACACACCCACTTGTAGCTGAGCACCTGCCCCTCCCTGAGCTCGATCTGCTCCTTGGCTTCCCTCTCCACCTGTTTTATCCATGTGGGATGATGGGAGCTGGCTCCACTGACATGGAATGTGGGAAAATGGGCTGTCCTCTCCCTGGAGAGCTGCACATGATGAGGTGCCCCTGCTTCTGCAGCCACCTCAGTGATAACAGAGTGTTGATATCTCCGAGACTCCCTCACTCCGAGGAAAACGGGGCTTTTCATTCCAGCCTGTTAAAGTGTTTTCCAGAGCTCTCACAAATGTAACCTGGAAGTGCTGCCTGTATCCAGCTGCTTCCCGTGAACCTCCAGAACCACCCCATCATCCTGGTGCCCACCTGAATGAGAGGTTTGCAAGGCAGGAATTTCCTGCATTAAAGCAGACACTGATCCCCTCTGAGGTGGCTCTTCTGCTCCAGCTGCTCTCAGCCCCAATTTCTCCATCTCCTGCAGCTCCAGTTCCCTCTTCCTGGGCCCTTGGAGCACCACAGGATCATGTGAGGGATGGGCACTGCCCTGCAATGGCTTTCACAGAGGGGGTACCAACAAACCCCTCTGGGTGACATTTTCCAGGACTCCCAGGATGTCACGGGCCTCTTCTCCCTCTCTTCACCTGTGTGTGGGAGAGCTGGTGACACAATCCCTTCCCACCCACCACTAGCATGGAGATAAGAGCCCTGTGACCTGGAATGTCACCTCCCAGCAGGAGGGGACACTGGGATCCCTCACAGAACCGTGTGGGGATTCCAGAGGGGAGGCCAAGCTGGCCTGTGAGCCCAGAGACTGCCAAGGTGACTCGGGCATCACCACACCTGGGGGAGATTGGCATTCCAGCAGCTCAGGGAATCCAGAGATGCTCCTGCAGGAGGAGGGCACCAGGAAGGGAGACTGAGGCTGTGATGAGCCACATCCAACAGCTCTGGAGGTGCTGAAGCCCATCCTCACTGTGCCTCACTGATGATGTTACCTGGGAGCACAAGAGACTCCTGTGCAAAGTGAATTCCCAGGACACTGCTGCAGCTTCTCTCCAGAGGCATCAGGATTTATTCCAACCAGGACATACCCTTGGTTTCCCTGGATTTTGTGGCTTGCATCAGGCAGAGACCACCAGTCTCCCACTTGGCTGTTCTGCATCCCAGTTCCCTCCCCATTCCTTGCAAGACCCCTCTGCCTCTGCTTCTCCCAAGAGCTCCCATCCTGAGTGGAATTTGGGATCGTGGGCACATGCAGGGAGCGCTCCCATCCATCTGCTCAACTCCCTGGGAAAAACTAGCACGGCCAAACAATGAGTGAGTACAAAAGCACATGTGGAGCCTTGGCAGGGAGCATTCCCTGACTCCCAGCATCCAGGCGGCCGCTCCGCACTCCCATCCCTGCCTCTCCAGCTGTAATTAGCACGGGCTGAGCTCTGGGAACGCGCTGGAATGGGAGTGATGAACAAAACAGCAGCTCCAGATGAGCCAGAGCATCCGAGGGGGTTAGGATGGAAAATGGGGTGGTTGTGCTCTCGGGCTGGGTCCGCGTGCCTGCTCTGGATAACGAGCACCTCGCTCCCGGGAGCTGCCGGCACCAATTCCCCGTGCAGGAGCACATTCCTGAAAGCGTCCCTGCTCCGAGTGGTATTTAGCTCACGCTCTGATGCTGAACCAGGGGTCTGGAAAGGCTCTGTCCTTGGGCTCTGTCCAAGGCTGTTCTCACATCCCTCCAGTGATGCTGCTCCTGCCTGCAGGAGCCGACCTGCTGGAGAGGTGACCCAGGGCTCCCGTTAAATTTTCCTCTGCTCGGTGTCCTCCAGGTGCCCCCAGCCAGAGCATTCCAGCCTTGCTCTGGTGGCTGGAGACCCATATTCCTTTCCTCCTTCCCCCCATCCCAGATCTGTGCAGACCATGGCTCTGTTGTCTGTCCAGTCATAGCCAGGACTTTGTTGTGCTGGAATTGTTTTGTTCTTTTTGATCTTCCTGGAGAAGGCAGAAAGAGAATTCAGCCAAATGGCCTCCACCTGTCACAGTGCCCCGAGGATGAATGGAGGGGGCCCATCACTCTGTCCAGGTGATGGACAGAGGGTTCCTGTCCCTGTGTCCAGGTGATGGACAGAGGGTTCCTGTCCCTGTGTCCCGGTGATGGACGGAGAGTTTCTGTCCTTGTTGTCCAGGTGATGTACAGAGGGTTTCTGTCCCTGTGTCCAGGTGATGGACAGAGGGTTCCTGTCCCTGTGTCCAGGTGATGGACGGAGGGTTCCTGTCCCAGTGTCCCGGTGATGGATGGAGGGTTCCTGTCCCTGTGTCCAGGTGATGTACAGAGGGTTCCTGTCCGTGTGTCCAGGTGATGGACAGAGGGTTTCTGTCCCTGTGTCCAGGTGATGGACAGGGGGGCCCTGTCCTGACTCTCAGGTGATGGACAGAGGCCTCATCCCGGCATCAGGTGATGGATGGAGGGGCCGAGGGGGCTGGGAAGGGCTCTGCAGGCAGTGTCCCACAGTGTCCCTCGCCCTGTCCCCCAGCGAGATCAGGACACTGATAACGGCTTTGTTTAGAAGGAAGAGCAGGAAGGGACATGGAAGTCCAACAAAACAGGAGCTGCCTCACCCAGCATCCCAAGGCCCTCGGCTGCCAAAAGTGGATGGAAATAAACTCTGCAGACAATGCAGGGCCCTATCTGGGAGCGGCAGGAGCCCGGCCAGGCCCTGGTGTCCCCGCAGGATCTGATAGGGCTCGGGGCTGGCGGGACGGGCGCTCCGGCCATTGTTTGGTGCTCTGGCTGTGCTGTTGGCCCTGGATCCACACGGAGAGAATCGCAGGAAATCAGAGCAGATCGTATCCGACCTTCAACTGCAGCACAGCTCAGGGCTGTGCTTTTCTCCCCACTGTCCTTGGTGGCACTTTTTGGACACAGTTCTTTCCCAAAATAGCCGTGAATGCGACCATTGCCGCACCGTTCATGGTCAGTGTGGCCACATCCTCCCCCTGCGGAGGCTGGAACTGCTCAGTTCATAAAACACCAGCCTGGAACCTCCAGCAAAGCTGCTGCTCCTTTGCCCAGACCAGCAGGGATCCTGCAGGCTCAGGGGGCTCTGCAGGGTCTGTACCCCTGTGCCAGGGCTGTGGCATTGGGGTACCCTCCCCTCCCTGCAGCTACAGAACCTGGGGTTTACTTCCAGCTTCTCCATAGAGCAGCTGCTTGGCTTTGGTACAGCAGGCTTTGATTCTGAGGCAGGATAAACCCACAGAAGTCTGCAGTGGCCTGGCTGATCTGTGCTGTGGTGTGGGTGAGCAGGTTCATCCACAGCCTCCTGCTCCATATCCCAACAGCTTTCCTTCTCTCAAATATTGCCCCTAATTAATTTATCTGTTCCAATGCTCCTGGTAATACCATTATTTGTAGTACCTCAGTGCATCCCCCGGGAAGGGCAGAAGTCTTAATTAACATCCGCGAAGCTGCCTGAGATCGTGCCTGGAAAATGTGATCTGGAGCAACTCCCTGTCCTACCCAGGTTGTTTTATTCTCTTTTGTTCTCCTTCTTTGCAGGCCCCTTCTTTTCCAGACAGCCCAGTCTGTGCCATCCCGACATTCCAGCCCGTCCCTGCCAACCCTGAGCATCCGCAGAGCTGCAGGAGTGGCTGCTGGGGACACGGGACAGAGCAGCAGGAGGGGAGGAGCGAGGGCTGGGTCCGAGGCGGGGCAGGGTCACCTGGGGAGGTGCCACACTCCGGTGGCCCTGGCACAGGGCTGTAGCCTGTGTGGCACAGGCGGAGCTGGAGCAGCACAGATGTGTCCCAGCTGCGCACACAGCCCAGCCTTGGGATCTCCTGCCAGGCGTGCAGTGACCTGGATCCTTCCTTTCTCCATGTGGGAGCCTGTCTGGTGTCTGTCCTGGGGCTGAGCATCCCTGCAGGTTCTCCCCTTTTCCCTGGAGGCCGCAGCCCCGGCTGTGACCCCTCCCTGGCACCCTCCTGCCAGGACAGCACAGGGACAGCCACCCGGCGACCCCGGAGCAGTGGCAGGACGATGCAGTGGCTCCACAGCTCCGGAGGCCCCTGGCTCCATTGCCGGCTGCTGCCGAATCCTTCCAGCCAAATCTCCAAGGTGTTGGCTCAGCCGAGCTCCAGCGCCAGCCAGATTTCTGATGCTCAGCAAAAATATTCATTAATGACTTAATCTGCGCACACACAGGGGAAGCTTTTAGGGAATTTGTTCGAGGGCTGTGAAAGAGGGATCTGGCCACTGCTTCCAGCTCTGCCTTGATCTGTGATCTCATGGATGAGGAATTCAGGAAAATGCTGCTCAGGGACATGCTCCAAAGCATCCCCTGTGCTCACACCGTGTGCACTTCCCTACCCTCAGCTCTCACTGCTTGGCCGAGCATGTCCCTGTGCCAAGCGCTGCAGAATTGTCACCTCAGCCCTGCAGGCTGCACAATTGTCACCTCAGGACACAGGGAGGGGATGGTGCTGCCTGGCTGCTTTCGGAGGGAAGGCCTGAGGGCTGTGATCTCACAACCTGGCCCAGGATGACTGGTTTGGGATGGAAAAGCTTCACACCAGGCTGTGCAGCCTCTGTAAAGGCACGGGGGTGTCCCACCTTCTGTGACCTCTGGTGTGGCACACCCTGCTCCTCAGTGTCCTGCCAGGGCCACCAGGCCAAGGAACCCTGAGTTTCAGCAGGGACAAGGAGAAGGCTGCTGGAGCACCAGGAGACCATCACCTGTGTGCAAGGCAAGGGAAAGGCAGGAGAGGGCTGGGAATGCAGGAGCCAGCACTGGGATCTGAAGGGATTTCTGGGCTGGGCTTGGTGCCTGTGCCACCTCCGGAGTGAGGGCTCTGCTGGATGGTGCCTCCTCATCCCCGTCTGCCCCTCAGGCACTCTGTGCAGGACAGGGGGCTGCAGCCACCGTGGGAGTGCCAGGGTGACACCGTGAGTGAGAGGGTGACACTGTCAGTGGCAGGGTGACAGCGTCAGCGGTGGCTCCTCCCTCCGGGCTGCCTGGCTGCTTTGGAGACTTGTGTGAACACAGAGAAGGGATTGGAGCACCCTGCCCCGTGCTCAGAGGGGACACTGGGAGAGGAGGGACATTCCCGTGGGACACCCCGTCCATGGGGCTGCCACCCAGCCTTGCCAAGGCTGAGTCCTGCTCTCCCTGCTCCCTCCCTCTGGCTGTGGAGCCTAACACTGACCTGTAACAGCGGCCCCAGTGCTGCTGCTCCTGCCTCCAGAGAAATCCGTGGGGTGCCAGATTATTTCCATGCACATCAGGAGCCCTCCAGCCACCCCTGCACGAGCTCCTTCCCCCTGCATTCCCACCAGTGCCACCACTGCCTGGGCCAGGAAAAAGGGGAAATAGGGGCAGGATCCCACCCTGGGGTGACCCCTTCCCCTTCCCTCTGGAAGTGGAGAGACACACACGGCCGGATGGACACACACACATGAATTTCTAGAAGTTTCCAACTCTGTACATGAATCCCTTTGGAAATGAAGTTCCTAAATCACACAGGAACATCGGACGATGTCCCAGGGAAGCTCAGTGTGTTCCAGGGAATGTTGCTGTGTCAGTGGCTCTGGATGGGGGTGGCTCCCAGGGACCTCACTCTGGCAGGGCTGGAGCTGCAGCAGGGTTGGGGTTTCAGGGAGCTTTTATAGCAAAAATGTTGATGAGTAATGAAAAGGTGCTGCTGAGCCTTGCTGGGAGGAAAGAGGGGAGGGAGCAGAGGGACTGAGGGAAAGAAAGGAGCCCAAGAAGGAAGGGAAAGGCAGAAATGACCTTGGTGAGATTTTCTGGCTGCTCTCCAGGTCGTAGGCTGATGCCAGAAAAGCTCCGAGTCCCTTTTGGCTGGGAGCACTCCCCGCTAGGTGAATCACACACACAGTGCTGGAACATTCCACGCTCCCAGTCACAGAGCTCGAGGTAATTAGGAAAACTAGAAGACCAAGGCAGGGGAAAAGTATGAGTCACACATGGAAGTGGCGTTACTGGAGTGCAGGAGAAGCAGCTTTGCAGAGCTCTGAGGTAAAGGAACTGCTGCTGGGAAAAGCCACTGGAGCTGCCCTCACCCTGCACTGGGAGGGGCAGGAGACACCAGGATGTGTCACACAGGGAAGAGAAATTGTGCTTGGATGAGATGTGAGGGGATTGGGAGCGCTCACCTGGAGAAGAGAAGTCTCCAGGGAGAGCTCACAGCCCCTTCCAGTGCCTACAGGGGCTCCAGGAGAGGGACTTGGGACAAGGAGTAACAGGACACAGGGAATGGCTTCCCACTGCCAGAGGGCAGGGATGGATGGGATACTGGGGAGGAATTCTGCCATGTGAGGGAGGTGAGAGCCTGGCACAGGGTGCCCAGAGCAGCTGTGGCTGCCCCTGGATCCCTGGAAGTGTCCAAGGCCAGGCTGGATGGGGCTTGGAGCAACCTGGGAGAGTGGAAGGTGTCCCTGCCATGGCAAAGGGTTGTAACAAGATGGTCTTCCACCCCAGCCCCTCCTGGGATTCCTGATTTCAGGCAGCTCCTCAGGCTGCCAGGGGAGTCCAGCTGCTGCCTCCCAGGCTGAGAACCTTCTCCCACCCCCAGCACGAGCCAGCAGCAAAGGGTGACCTTGTTATCCCTCAACAATGAGCCTGAATGCTGCTGGTTCCCAGGGACAGCCCGAGCCCCACACAGCCCCTGATGTGCAGGGGAATTCCATAAATCACACAGTCTTCCAAGGAACTGATGGATGGAGCTTTCATCCCTTTCTTTGCATGACCCTTCTGCTGCTCTACATCACCAGCACAAAGGGTGTGTAAACCTGGGAGCAAACCCGTGTTTATTTAAGGAATTCTCCTCCTGACTCATCCCATTTGGCTCAGGAAAAGCCCTGTTCCAGGCAGGCCCTGGCTGTCCCACTGGGGTCACGCTCCTGGAGCAATCCTGGCTGGACATGCCAGCATGGCTGATGGGTGACTATCACACCCTATCATGTCTTACCACATCTTATCACACTGTATCATGTCATATCCAGGGCACCACGGCACCACCCCCAAGCCAGCCGGTGCCATCACACCTCTGGTGACCCGGGAGGGCAGAGCTGGGCTCCTTGTGTGGCCTCAGCAACTCCCTGCTCCCAGCAGGGTGGTTCCCACCAGCTGAAGGATGTGGCTCCGTGTTTAGCCCCCGTGGCCGCCAGTGTCCGGGGGAGATTCCCTCTGGGAAAGCCGAAGGGTGGCTGCACGTCGGGGGATGAAGGGATGTGATGGACAGCCCAGGCTGAGCACCAAATCTTCCTGCAATTCTCCAGGACAGATTGCTACATCTCTCTGCCAAGAAATCAAACATTCCTGCTGGAGTCAGGCCTTTCACAGGAGCCCCCTCGGGGACATCAAGTGAGGCTAAGACAACAGGCCAGAGCTTTGCGAGCAAATCATGAGTCCCCAGTGTCCCTCCAGCTGGCAGGACTGTCATTGACCTCAATGGCCTTGTCCTCCCTGAAGCAGCTCTGTCAATTTGGCCACTTTCCACTTAATAATGGAGCAGGAATATAAAGATGTATCCAGGCCCGACCACAAAACAGCTGGAGACTGTAGGGTTGACTTAATCCTGGTAGAATAAACCAGGGAACTGGTGGGAGTCAGCTCGGATGTTGCTGGCGGGGCTCGGAGCAGGGCTGAGCAATAAAAGGGATCAAATGTGTGAGGCACAAACTGTCTGGAGCCACGGTTGCTGTTGTTGTTGTTGTTTTAACTAATTGAATTTTAGTGCTGCTGAAAGGATTGACAGCTCTGGGGAGCAGTGGCCAGGTATAGCCCCAGCAGGAATCCCTCCTAATCCCAGCCTGCATCCAGACACCCGGAGCTCCTCCCCTGAGGCCAAATTCGGCCCCTGACAGATGCAGCTGGGGCTGGAGCCGAGGGGGCTGCATCCCTCCCAGCGATCCTGGCAGACCTGTTCCTGCCGTCATGGATGTTGTAAGTGTCCCGGAGCAATTCCTTTGGATCTGGGCAGGGTGGGACAAGGGACCTGTGCCATCCCTGCCTCCGGGACAGCCCTTGTGCCTGTGGAAGGGCAGGGACACTGAAGGTGTTGAGGAGAGTCGCTGCTCGTGGTGAGAAATCTGCTTTTATTCCTGGAATGGCTTGGATTGGAAGGGGCCTTAAAGCTCATCCCATCCACCCCTGCCATGGGCAGGGACACCTTCCACTATCCCGGGTTGTTCCAAGCCCGATCCAGCCTGGCCCTGGCACTCCCGTTTTTGGCCAGCCCCCAGGGTGCCTTTGCCAGAGGAGGGAGATGCGGCTGCCGGGAAGGTGGAGCTGGTGCGTGGGGAGGAGAGAGCAGGGGAAGGGAGCGGCATCCCTAAAACCGAGCACCCCGGAGCCTTCCCGGGGGTGACCAGGCAGGGACGTGGCTGCCCTCAACCTGCTGGGTGACTTCTGTCCCCGCCACGGGGTGGGGATGATGGTCGCCAGGTTTGGGAAATGCCGGAGGCTCAGACACATTAATCCACATCTCACCACCAGAAATCCTGGTAAAAACTGCAGGACCTGCCCTGCCCATGCCTCTGCCTCGGGGCTTGGACTGGGACCAGTCCCTGGGGCCGGTTTGGAAGGGTGCAAGGGCTGGGGTGGGCAGCACAGGGTGGGCAGCGCCGGGGACCCCTGGGCGGTGGCACTGGGAGAACTGGGGCAGTGTTTGTCCCACCAATGCCTTGCAAAGCACGGGGGCGGCTCTTTCCCAGGGGAAAGCTCCTCGCAGGGGCACCTTGTCAGCCCTGCTCTATAAATAGCTGGGAAAACGCCCGGCAGGAAGCGGTGGATTTTAGGCAGGGCCAGGGGAAGGGCTCGGTCCGAGCCTTGGCAAGCGTCGCTCCCGTGGGACGGCGCGGAGGCCACGGAGGAGCTGTGCCCCCTGGGACGCCCATGGGAGCTGTTCGGCAGATTCCCGAGGGTTAAAAAGTTAAAAGGTGGGCGGGTTTGGCCGTTTTCAGCAGGCTGGGTTTTGTCATCCTGATGGGCACAGAGCATAAACTCTCCACGCAGGTGCCCTCGCTGGGATCTCGCTCGCTCAGATGAGATTTAATCCTTCTTAGGGGCCGAGCCGAGCCCTGCCTGGCTCTGCCGTGTCAGCTCGTGTCCCCTGACCCGTGTCCTACAGGCATTTACGGGGAGCTGCCGGCGGAGCGACCCTCCAGGAGCTCCGGTTTCCAGCCGGGAACAGCGGCCCCGTTAATGCCAGGGTGTGCCGGCATTAGAGACATCAGCTAAGGAAGGATTTCAAAACCCTGTGGCTTTGCTGCAGCCTTTTGTTCGCGAGTGATCCCAAAATCGCTGCCCAGCACAACCCCGGGCTCTCCCGCTTTGCGGCTCAGCCTGTGGCTCGTCCCCAGCATGAGAAATGTCCCCAGCAGGGGACACAGCTCGTCTGGGAGCTGCCAGCCCGGCCTGGGGGCTCCGGCGGTGCCCTTGGAGCCGTCCCTGCCCTGCGTTAGAGATCTAAGCTCCCCCAAGGAGGGTAATGGACAGGAAATTAGAGATAAGTAGGTGGCTTGACAGGATTAGGGATAAGCAAAAGAAACTTAATTATGTGATAGCTGCTATCGGACAAGCGCTGCTGCGAAAGGGGATGTAAATGACCTAAAGAAAGCCCGACACCAGATCAAACAGGCGCACTCTGCAGATAACAGCCCAAAAACACGGGGTATAAATATTTATCACAAATGAATTCTCCAAACACTCCCTACTCACGATCCCATTAACAATAGATGGGATTGAGGATAATAAAGGCTGTCCACAAGCTTTTTTTCCCTTTTCTTTTCCTGGGGCTTTTGTCCACGTGCAGCTGTGGGCGTGTGTGTGAGAGATAGGGATGTGCCCGAGGGGTCCGGGGCTCCCACGTCCCCTCCGGCCTCTCTGCCAGTGTCCCAGGAGCTCAGGCTGGGCTCCCTCTGCCGCCTCTGCGGCTCCGGCAGCTCCGGGGAAGAGAAGAGCTCACCCTGCTCTCGCTCAGAGGTCGGCGAAGAGGGGATGGTAGCTGGAGCAGGGGGCAGGCTAGAGCCCCAAAATCCTGGATGATTCCTGCTGCTTCGCCCCAGGCAGGAGGAGAACTCACCCCGCTGCTGCCCGCGGGTCACCGGTCAGCAAAGAGGGGATGGCGGATGTTCCAGGGAAGGGCTGGAGCCCCAAAACCTGGGCAATTCCTGCTGCTTCTCTCTCCCGAGCAGGCAGTGGGGAATCAGTGGACAGCGGGGCATGTTCTGATGGAGTCACTGGGGAGCCTCTGCCCTTTTTGTGCCTGCAAAGCCCAGCGAGGGTGGCAGGTGCCAGGTGTGGCTGGGACCTCAGCCCGAACAGGGAGCGATCCCCCCGTGCAGCCCCCCCTGTGCCTCCCCCCTCCCCAAAGAGGGGCAGGGGTCCCCCCTGCACAGCCAGCCCTCTCCTCCCTTCCCAGCTCATCCTGCTCCTCTTCCCGACTCATCCTGCTTGTTGTTATTTATTTCCCCAGAAGGAACACAAAACCTCCCGAACCTGGGCTGGCAAATTACCGAAGCCCAGGAAATGAAAACTCCAGGGCAGCATTAATTGGAAGGCTTTTTAATTAAAATCAGCTTGTTTCACAATCAAAGATAAAAGGAGGGAAGAAAGCTGAAAGGAAAAATAATAATAAAGCAATTCCCTGCCTGCCTCTCTGTGGCATTCACGAGGTGTGGGCTGAGCACCCTGTGTCACCCGCTCTGCTCTCAGCCCTCTTGATTTCCTTTTTTCCCCAAAAAAAGGCATTTTTGGTCTCTTCTTTCTCCCTGACTTCATCCTCATCTGCTCCTCCTCTGCCTGCATTTGGCATCGGCCTCCCCCTTGTCCCCTACCCCTGTCCCCTCAAGTACCCGTCACCCCGAGCAGAGGGTTTCTCCCAGGGAAGAAATTTTCCTCTGAACTCTTTTATTTTTGGGACTGAAATTCTGGCAGAGATGTAGCATCGCCTAAAGATTTAACTGCTGTGCTGAAGCAGCATTTGATGAGGCTAAATGAGGTTTCTTGCTAACGAAGGGGAATCTTTGTTGCTGGGGAAAGGCTGATGGCCCCGAGGCTGCTGAGGAAGAACCAGGTGGAGGAGTGAGAATGAAACCAGGAAATTCTTCAATCAAAATTTATGAATCAGCCAAAAAGCTGCTCTTTCTTAAGGCAACAGTTTTGGTCAAATGTCCATCCATTATATAAATATATATATATTTTTTTTTTAATTATGGTCAGAGCTGAGCACAAACCCCCAGGAAGAGGAAACAGCTGGCAGGATAGATGGGGGATTGATGGTAATGGAGACAGATGGGAAGCTCTGAAGTTTGGAAAACTGGCAAGGGAAGGTGAGGGATTTCCAGGAGAAATCACTGCCTGGCCAGGCTGAGGACACCGAGTGGCAGAGAGCAGCTTGAGGCAGAGATGAAAGAGCCACCAGCTCCCATCCCGGGGCCACCCAGGCACTGGGCACATCCCTGCCTCCTCCAGCAGGGAAAACCTCGGGCAGGCATCGCTGGAAGTCAGGAGAGAGGGACATCCTCCACGACACTGTCCTGGGAGCCCTGGGGCTCTCGGACCTCAGAACAGCCTGAGGGTTCATGGAATACTGGCCTTGGTGGAATACAGAATTCAGGGAGCCCAAGTAGCCTGGAGCTCTTCTCTGGATGCCACCGGGGCAGGCCCAGGTCTCCTGGGGCCCTGCAGAACCGACGTGGGCGGCAGCAGAGCGGCCAAGCCCCATCCCGGCTGCGGAGGGACGGAATGGGAGGTGGGGAGCTGGGATTCCTTATTAACTTCTGGAAAGTGCGGCTCTTCTCCACTTCGGGAACGTTATTTATGTGCAGGGGATGGCGGCTGCTGATGAGAAACACATTGATTGAGGTTTCACAGCTACTGAGCACAGGAGATCCCTATCAGTCCCAAACCTTATCAATGTGTTCCTCATCATCAGCCGGCGTCTCATTAACATAACGAGCTGTCTGCTCCCATTTGGGAGAGCGGCTCCTCCGTGCCTGCTGCCTGCACATCATCCACACGCCAGCTCCTCACCGGAACAGCCTCTCTGCAGGGCTGAGTCCCGGCAAGGAGGGAGTAGTAAGACATCACTTATTCCATAGTTGTTAGACCTCAGTAAATATGTTTCTAATCAGCAATTAGGACTTAATTAATGTGCTGAAAATATCATTTTCCATCTAAATGAAGCTTTAAAAGGAAATATGAAAGGAGAGGTGGGAAGATGCCACAGGTGATGTTTGGGTGACGGCTGAAATCCCACTGGTGGATTTGGGAGAATCCTCACCCTTGTGCCCAGGATGAATTGTTGATCTCCTGCCCATGAGCTCCAGGAGGGTGGGGCTGCCTGGGAATTGTTCATACCCAGCCAGCCCCTGCACCCCCATCGAGTTTAAGGAGTGAAGCTGAGACAGCCCTGGGAGCTCAGCCCTGCAGGATTCCTGGGATGTCCTTGTCCATCCCAAATCCCACTGTGCTCCATGTCCAGTGCAGGGGACGGGTGTCAGCCACATGCCTGGGAAAGTGGATTTGTAGATTCATGGAATGACCCGTGTTGGAAAAGACCTTTCAGATCATTAAGTTCAACTACAACCCCAGCCCCATCATGTCCTCCAGTGCCACATCCTCAGGGTTTTTGGACACTTCCAGGGCTGGTGATCCCACCACTGCACTGAGCAGTCTGGTCCAAAGCTCTGCAACATTTTATGCAGAGAAAAGGTTCCCAAATCCAATCTAAACATCCTCTGGTGCAGCTTGAGGCCATTCAAGCTGTTCCTCAGATACTCCACATTAAAATAACCCCTGGGAAGTGTTCCTGTCCTCCAGAGAAACGTCAGAATTCCCGCTCCCATCGCTGCCTCCCCTCCTGCAGCATGGTTTTGTTGGGCCTTGTTCCCATTTTTCCTTCCCGTGCCCAACTCTCCTTTTCTCTCTCTTCCCTCTTTTCCTGCTGGCAGATGGATCCCAGCCACAGCACTACAGGCCAGCCTGGCACTGCTGCCTTCCCACAGGTGTCGGGATTCCGGCAGGTGTCGGGATTCCAGCTCTAATCCCAGCGCCGGCTGTTTGTCCTTTCATTTCTGAAGTGGTTCAAGGGGATCTTGGCTCAGCAGCCAGGCTGTTAATCCAGAGCAAACAACAGGCTCTGTAGGTCCTTTGGAGCTAATCACCACTGATCCAGCTGACCTCTCCAGCAATCCCAGATCTGGACATGGCATTGTAGCAAAGCCACCTCCGAGGGAAGATGCCACAGGAGATAAACATTCACAGCTTCCCTGGAACGAGGGTGCTGGGCTGCCAGCTGTGCCGTGGGGGTGTTCATCCCAGCACCCTCATCCCAGGAATGCTGAGCTGTGCCAGCTGGGAGCAGAGATGTTGCCACCAGCCTGGGATTTCAGCCGGAGTCCTCCTCTTCCTGTGGAGGCGATGTGTGCCCAGCCAGCCAGTTCCAGAGGAATTTTAGGATTGGAGAGTGTCAGATCAAGCTTGACAAGTTTTATTTCCCCGATACCAAATTTACCCAGAAACACGCAAGGAGACAAATAAACCCATTTGTGAGTGTGAGTTAAATTCCAGCAGTTCCTACCCTGCTGGAAGTGACAGAAATGTTCAAATAACCCAAATGTTTTGAAACTCGATGCAACAGGGGTTGGGATTTTGTTCCCATGTTAAATCACTGGGTTTATTTTAAATAAATGGCCCAGATTTTAGAGAGAAAAAAGAATGAAGTAATATGAGCATAAACCAAGTCCAGGCTGTCATGTAGGAACAGGGCAGTGCGGGGGGAGTCGAGGAGCTGGGCCTTGTTTTCCTGGGATAAATGGATAAAAGAACCACGTGGATGAGCTGCAGGGACTGGGATGAGCATGGAGCATCCCTTCCCAGAGGTTTGGGAAGGGTCCTTCACCAGAGCCCCCCGTTCTGAGCTGCCTGGGACACTGCTGGAACCAGGGACATTCCACAGCACCCACAGAAGCTGAGGGACAGGGTCCTGCCCCATGGTCCTTCCAACATTCCCCATGCAGGCCTGATGAAGAGGTGGCAGAATGAGCTTAATTAACGGACCTAATTAAGTTCCCAGCTAGTTCTCAGTGCATCTGGGCTCTGCACAGCATGGTGGTGGTCATGGTGGTGGTCATGGTGGTCATGGTGGTCATGGTGGTGGTGGCTGTGGTGGGCGTGACCAACATGGACATGGCCATGGTCATGGTTTCCTCTGTGCTGCTCACATGGATACAGGCAGTTCCTGCCTTGTCCTGCTGCTGCCCTGCTGGGATCTGGTCCCTCTGTGTGGGCACAAGGGGAGGTGTCACAGCAGCCCAGCGTGACTCCAGCCTGGGCCGCCAAAGCTTTGGCTGCTGCTCGGCCAGGCTGGTGCTGGGAGGCTCTGCCCAGGCACCCATCGGCCCTGCCAGAGCCTCTGCTCTGCACCCATCTGCTCCCCATCCTGCCCGTGCCCCTCCACACGCTGACACCCAGAGCCCACCCGCACCCACAGCCCACCCGCAGGGCCCTGGCTGAGGGAAAGGCTTTTTTTTCTTTTTTGGTTTACACCGCATTTTTTGATGGCTTTTTCTTTTCCAACCTGCTCCCCACATGGCTCCCCCCTCCCCGTTCAGCTCCGAGCTGGTGACAGCAATCTGTTCCACAGCCTTGTCAGTGGGAAAGGCTGGAATGAGTGACTGGAGCAGGCGGGATGTGCCAGCGAGTGGAGCTGGTGCTTGGCTTCCCCGGAGCGCAGGGACAGCTGCTCCCTCCACCGTATGGCTGCAGAATGAGTTTGCCTTCTCTTTTTTCCAAACCTGGTCCCTGATGGACTCATCCCTCATTTCGCCACTTCCCAAGCTCAGCTCGGATGCTGCTTTAGCCATCAGGAGCTGAGGTTTATCCAATGGAGTTATTGTTGGCTCCGGCTGTGCAGCAGGCAATGTCAGGGTGGTGTCAGGTGAGCTGCCTTGGGGAAAGGGCTTTTCCAGTCTTGGCTCTGCTGGAGCACTCTTTGCTTTTCCTATCACCAGCAGGGTTTGCTTGAATTCCTCCAGGGCGGGAATATTACAGAATATTACAGAATCATCTCGGCTAGAAAAGACCTCAAAGCTCATCAAGTCCACCCTTTGAGGGGATCCAGGGATTTCCAGGCTGGACTGGATGGGACCGTGCGGAATCATAAAATCCTGGAATCATATAAAGAGCTCTGAAATCATGAAGTCCAACCATGGATCCAGCACGACCACCCAGTTCCCCAAGGTCATTTTCTCAAGGGCGAACAAGATCAGGGGTGCAGGACTGAGTTTTGGTGATTTTGGTGGCAGGGCCTGAGCCTCATCCACCTCCTTCGCAGGTCTGTGCTCCTAACGGTACAAGAAACCTCCCTGGGAAGGAGAAATTCCTGAAACGATTAAAGCATCAGGAGAAATTTAATTGAATGGATCAGACGGCTCCTTTGGAGTGGGAGCACTCGGGGTGTGACCCAGCTATCGACACCCAATCCACGATAAACAAACAGCAATTACTCAACTCCACAAAAGCAGCCTGGCAGAGCTAAATAAAGCTCGGGGAACTCCAGCAGAGCAGCTCTGAAACTGCGTGGGAAGGAGCTGAGTGTGGCTGGCTCTGTGCATCCCTCTGGGATGTGTGGCCGTGGGGATGGTGGTGGCTGAGCACAGGGAGAGCTAGAGGGAGGTGGCATTTGGGGACAAGCTGGGTTGGGAAACCGACCTGGCTGTGGTGAAGCGTTCTGTGTTCTCCCCAAGCACAATTTCCATCGAGACCACACAAGGAACAAACTGGTCCCTGGAGGAAGGCTGAACCTGGTGAGAGGGATTGTCCAGCTGCATGTCACCGGGATGCTCCCCACTCCCTGCTCTGCACCCCAAGCCACCTCTTCGCCCCAAAAGCTTCTCCTCCGCTGGCATACCTCAATTTCCATCATTGTGCAGCCAAGGCCCATGCTGGGAGTAAATAAATAAACAAGCAGGGCCAGCTCTGTGCATCGATACGGAGCTTTCTGCCAGCAGCATTAACGGGAAGGATTTTTATCTGATTTTAATAACTGCTGAGAGCTGCCTGGTGTGTCCTCTGCAAGAGGCTGCTGTGAGCCCAGCTGGAGCAAAACCATCCACGGCAGATGTGTCTTTCCCTTTCCAGACCCATCCTCTTGGGTCTTGCTTCCTTCCTCTTCTCTGGGAAAGGAGAGACTTCAGGCTGCCTCTTCCCCCCCCATCCCTGGCTGAGCAGAAGGGACGTGTCCCAGGGTGAGTGTGCTCAGTGTCCTGCAGTTACTGAGCAGCTCTCCCGTGGTTTGGCAAAGCTGTTGGCATTTGGAGTTGGATTTTGTTTGTCCTTCCTCTTTTTTTTTGGTGGTTCACTGGCCTCACACGCCTGGGCCAGCAGTGTCTCCTCCTCCTTTGCAGCAGCCGGTGATATTTGCCAGGGTGCAGCACCAGGAATGGGTGTGCCTAGGCACCCACCTCCCCTGTGAGCCCTTCCAGCCTCTGGCAGCTGCCAGATCCAGGGATTTCTTGAGCCAGGGGGTTTATCAGGATCACTGGCTGCAGGAGCCCTTCTCCTGCTGTTGTTCTGGGGCCCTGTCCTCGGCATCTGGGCCCTGCGATAAAGGACTTCCTCTGATTTGATTGAAATCTGCTGCTGCGTCACTTTATGGGATGTCCTGGAGGGGGGTTGTGTTCCAAGACAATGGGAATATTTTCTTCTAATTCACCTCGTCTCGATTGTCCACGGTTTTATTGAACTCTCTCAGATTTCCTCCTGTCTCCTCCGCAGCCATGGCGCTCCTCCTGGAATAAACTGCTCTGTTCTCCTGGTCATTCTTCTCTCCTTTCATTACTTCCAGCATTTTTATAAGCCTCCTTCACAAATCCCTGGCACTTGAGTGTCTCCCACCCCCTCACCTGGGCTCCCCCCATGCTGGGGTTGGACATTCCCTGCAATCCTCATCCAAGCCCTGAAACCGCCTCCTCTCCCAGCAGGGACCTTGCTGCCCTCCTCTGTTTCCGGCTGCTCGAGCCTGGAAGGTTCCCTGCTGATCCCACTAAATTGCCTCTTACTCCACAGGTGACTGAAAATCCGTGAGACAGTGAAACTCCTCGGAAAGAAACCTGGGCGTGTTTTTTCTCAGTGAAAATAATAACAAATGGAGAAGGAAGAAACTCCTCTCCTGTGGCGGGGGATGCCCTCCCTGAGCCTGTCGTTCTCCACGGCCATTCCCTGCTCCGAGAGCCTTGGAACGTGCCAGGTGTTGATGGGTGATGTGCAGGACATCAATCCAGCACCGTCCCAATGTCACCGCGATTCTCCTGTCACCATGGCAACTCCCAGGCTCAAAGATGCCCACTTTGCCAAGACAGGGGAGTGAAACAGAGAGCGGGGAAGCGGCAGAGAACACGTGGAGGTGGCAAAGAGAAGGAGGTCACACCAGAGGAAGGAAAACAGGGACAAAAAGAGGGGAGTGGGGACAAGGAGGGGACAGGGAGGGTTTATCCCACTTCACATGGCCCAGGCATCGCTGGGACCAAGCTCTGCACTCCAAGAGCTGAAACAAAGGGTGGGAGGAAGAGGAACTTGTGTCTTGATAAACACGAGGTTGAAGAGGTGATAGGGCGAGGGATTTGGGCTCCAAGTACTTTCTCAACCCATAAATTTTCAAGAGCGGCGCTGAAGCCAGGAAACCTGAGCTGGCTTTGGGAGATAAATTATCCCAGGAGCAGACGGGGTCAGTCCTTGGCCTCCTCCTCAGTCTCACCTTGGCTCTGTCACGGCCATGGCCTGAGTCTGTGCCTGTGGGACCTCGGGTGGGCTCCAGCAGAACCATGGAATGGTCTGGGTTGGTGGGGAACCTGGTTCCAGCCCCAGTTCTCAGACTGCTGGTGCCCAAAGGGAGGGATCTGCTTTGATCCATTGGCTGCAGTGATGGAGCAGGGAGGTGCTGGGACATTCTGGAAGGTGCTGGGAGGTGCTGGGCACGGTGACCACATGGGCTGGGCACTGCCTCAGCATGGAGCAGCTCAGCCTGATGCCTCCCTCTGTGTTTCAGGCAGTTGCTTCCCTGTGTTTCACATCCCTGTCTGCATTCCCTTTCCGTGGCTGCTCAGCCGTGAGTTCCCTGCCAGGAGCAGGCCCGGAAACAGCTCCTAGAAAATGGAATCTGGCCCGAGAGCTGGCTATTGAAATGATTTGATGAATAATTTAGGATAACAATTAAAGTCAAAAACTTCACAAATAGCTCATGAGCAATTCCTGGGCCGGAAGAGAGGACAAAGTTGGGCTGATAAAGGCTCAGCTGCCCATCACTCACAAACGCCTGGCCCTGGGCCCAGTGGGAGAGGAGGGAGGGCTGTGGCTGCTCCCACCCGGGCCCCCAGCACCCACCCAGCATCCACAGGGACCCCAGAACCCACCCAGCCCCCAGACCACCAGGGCTGCAGCACCACCCTGCTCAGAGGGCACGGAGATGTGGGGACACGGGAGCTGTGGGAAGGGGGAGAGCACTGAGCTCACTGGGAGCTCATGTGGCCTTGGTGTCCTTCCCCCTGTCCCTGGGCTGGCCAAGCACAGCTCCAGCCTGGCAGGAGAGCCCAGGGGCACAGGGAGGGTCACTGTGGGTGAAGTCACCTGACCCAAAACTGGAGGATCCTGGCTGGGTCCTTCTTACCTAAGGACAAATCCCACCGAGCCCAAAAACCCTCAAAACTGGGCACGGGGTGTAGCTGGAAGCTGAGCTGTGCACCCTTCCTGGAGCAGAGCGACTCCTCACCCCATCCTGGGATGCTCCAGGTGGACATCCTCCCTTCTCCCACTCTCCCGCTGCCTCCCGACCCTGGCAGAAAGCCCAGGGACAGAACTGAGTTTTTTGGAGCTGCCAGGACCTGTTTCCCGGCTGCTGCAGTGACCCCTTCTCCATCTCCCCAAGCCCGTGTTCCTTCAGATCAAACAAACGCTTTGCTCAAAATGAAACAAAATGTTTCAATTCCCTCTTGGGTCATTTCCAGCCGAAAAGCGGAGGAGCAGTGAGGAAGGAGCCTGATTAAAAGGTTCGGAGTTTCACTTGCAGCTTTTTCCAGGGGGGCTGTGTCTCTCAGCCGGGAGGGAGGCAGGGATTGGGGTTCCGGGGATGTGGGAAGGGCCAAGCTCTGCCCAGCCCAGCCCCAGCCTGAGCTCCCCTGTGCATCTCCGGACTCTGTGAGGTGTCCAGGGAATGCTGGTGAAGATGCCACCTTGGGGACATCTCTGCTGTGACACTGGAGGGTGCCTGTCTGGGGCAGTTTTGCTGTAAAATCCCCTAATTGAAGTTCCAGAGCAGATCCCTGCCAGATGTCCTGATTAAGGAGGGAGAGGGAGAGGGAGGGCAATTAATGGGAGCACAGGAGGGAGAGCAGTGAGCGAGTGCCACCCCCAGCCCCAAGGAATGCCTCATCCCTAGGCCATTCCTTCTCCTCCTGCCCAGATCCCAGGATCCCTGCCCTGATCTCAGTATCCCTGCCCAGATCCCAGGATCCTTGCCTGCCCTTCAGCCCAGGGGTGGGACCTGGCACCACAGAAGGAGCCCATGGTGCCATGCCTCAGTTTCCCAGCAGTGAACAGGAGATGAGGACAGGTGACATCAGCAGCAGAGTTGGTGTTCGGCAGAAAGCTGGGTGTGGGAATGTTCTCTGGGAATATCCTGACAGCTGGTGTTTTAACGGGACAATTCCAGAGCTATTTAGGCTGGAAAGTGAAGCCTTGGGTTCAGCTGTCCCAATGTTCTCTGCTGGTGTCTCACCCTTTTCAAGGCAAGAAACAGAAACCATTGCTCAGCATTTTGTTTTACAGACTATTTCAAGGAGGTTTCTGGTCCTGATGTGGGATTAAAAATGAAACTGAAACCAAGAAAAATGGGAAATGTTGGAATTTCCCGGCAAAGAGAAGCTCAGTTTCTGGCCCAACATCCCTCTCTGGCATTCAGGGAGCACAGTTCCATGCAGGGAAGGTGCTTAGCCTGGCAAGGAGGAGGATGCCTACCTGGAAATGCCCTGGGACTGTTTTCCACAGTCATTCCTTCATTTGTGTCACCACATTTTGCACTGTGGAAAAATTCTGGGATTCAGATGACAACAGCCAAGAACCACCCATTTGTGGTGCCTCTTTTGGGGCTGAGATGTGGTTTGGGAGGCTCCCCCCATTCCCAGCCCCTCCACGCCTGTGGGACCTGTGGGGCATCACCCACCATCCCCAGCACCTGCTCAGAGAGGGGCAGAGGCTCCGGAGCCGCCGGCACGTTCGGCACTGCGAGGTTTTATGGAGATTTATGGTAAAATATTCCTGCGTCCTCGCTCCACGTTTATTTTTATTGATTTGCAAATGTAAAGCTTTGTTCTGCACGCAGGGCCTGCGCCTGCTGGGGTGGCAGAGCTGCGCAGGGAACAGTTTAATGGCTTCTTCCTCTTGGCCCCCACCCCCAACACAAACCCTCCACACCCTTCCCCCAGGCAGCTCCAGAGGTTCCAGAGGAGTGGGAGACAGTCTCAGTCCCCAGCTTCCCTGTCCTCATTCCTTGCATCCCCATCTCCTACATTCCCACCCCCATTCCCTGCATTCCCGGAACCTCTATCCCCTATATCCCAATCCCCTGCATCCCCATCCTCTGAACTGGAAGCCCCATTCCCTGCAGCCCCATCCCCATTCCCTGCTTATCCAGCCCCATTCCCTGCTTTCCCAGCCCCATTCTTTGCCTCCTTATCTCTAACCCCATTCCCTGCATCCATCCCCAATGCTGCCCCCAAGCCCTGTCCCTCTCCAGCCTCTCCCAGCCCAGGACCCCTCTGTCTCCACCTGCAGTGAGTTGAAGACAGATGGAAAGGAGAGAAAGCAGAATTCCCTCCCTTTCCCTTCCCTCGCTCCCAGCTCAGCCTCTTTCCACCCATCACTGTCACGGGATGGATTCAAAGGAAATCCAGGAATTGCCATTCAGCACAAGGCCTGGGATAAATCCGAGTCTCTGCTTCCAATAGGTATTTCCATGGCATTCGGGTTTTGTCTGGGGGATGTGGGACAGTCCCAGGAAATACCAAGCGCTGACATGTTCCTGATAGAAAATAGCTGTGTTCTGCTCCAGGGTGCTTTCCAAAGGGACATGGAGCTGCAGGGACCTGTGGCACTGCTCTGCTGGGTGCTTAGAGATCTGACATTAAAAAATATCAATCCAGAATGAGAAATTCCTACTGTCTGTTTTTTTTTATCTACCCAGTAGCTCTGTTGTTCCCAGTGAAGCCCTTACAGTGGTTGGAGCTGGTTGCACTTCCGCACATTCTATGGAGAGGGATTAGAGATGTCTGCCAAGGAGGAGCAGGGCAGGAGAGCCTTTCTGACCCTCTGATGTCCGTTAATTGTCACATTTTTGAGCATTTCACAAGGTGCTGGGGTCTCTTGCTCAGCAGGTGACAGGAGAGTCCCAGGTCATGTCCCAGTTCATCCCATGGGATGGAGCCTCTGCAGCCCCCGCTGGGCTGGAACAGGCAGAGCTGCTGGGCCGGGATTGCCAGGGGCTTCTCCTTCCCCAGTGTCCCAAATCCAGCCTTATCCTCCTGCTGCTCCCTGGGGCTTACCTCTCTCTGCAGCTCTCCTGATGGAGACCTGATCCTTTGGAGAGCCCAGACACGAGGGGCTGTGGGAGCAGCCTCCGGGAGAACCCGGAGACAACCAGTAACAGGATATTTCGAGGAACTGGAGCAGTTTATGACCATTAATAACATTTGCAGCTCCTGAACGTTGTCCACTTCCACAAGAACAGCCAGGGCTGAGCTGCAGGGCTGAACTGGGCTGGGCTGCCTGGGGGGACCCTCCAGCTCCCCTGGCTCGCTCCTCCTGGGAAATGGGAGTGGCCGGGGATGCCCTGCAGGGTCAAAAGCTCAGCCCTAGCTCTTCCTCGCATGTCCCAGGGGAGGTGACAGGGGTGGCTTTGCAGTCACAGGTCCCTACTCAGCCCCTGACTCCTCCTCACGTGTCCCAGGGGAGGCCACAGGGGTGGCTTTGCAGTCACCGTCGCTGAAACCCATTCCTGTAGCTTGTGCTGTCTCCATCTGCACACTCCCTACCCATCACCCCTGCGTCCCCGTGCCCCGGAGCAGCCCCGTGCAAACACTGCAGATCCTGTGTAAACACAGGGTCCAGATATTTCCCTCATTTATCCCTCGCCGACAGAAGAGCAGCCCCTTTCCCCAGGAAAAATAAACCGACACAATGGCGACGGCGGGTTCAGCAAGTGTTCCCTCAGATTTCCAGCATGTCCAGGGAGGTGGCTGTAAACAGACTGACAGCACAACGCCAACCTTGGAAATTCCTCACAGCCAGCTTCCTGTCTCAAATTCACACCAGCGCTTTTCCACCGGGGCCTTAAATTAATGCCCGGCTGGGGTGCGTAATTACCAGCTCCCTAATGGGCCAAAACATCCTGAAGGGCTGAAGTTTCCTTTTTGATTTGTGGCTCCGAGTCAGAGTTGTAATTACCAAATTGATTTTAAATGCAGGCTCCGCTGACAGACTATTGGCAAACGGCATCTCCGAGTCCTCAGCCATTCATAAAAAAAAGAGGAAGCCCTTGATGGATATACCTTGATCTGCAGCTGCTGTTTATTTAATACAATTTATGGGCAATGGTTTTAGGTTTTATCAGGAGCTGCAGCTCTGGAATCGCTGCCTTGGCAGAAGAGATTGAGCTGAAAAGTTGGGTCAGAGCCGTGAGCTGCCGGAATCACTTTTTCACATGACACCCCCTCTCCCTGGCCCAGCCTGGCTCGGATCCCCCCTCGCTCACTCCCCTCCACAGCTGGGACGCTCCATGTGGTGGGAGGGGGCTCTGGGGCTGCCCCACATCAGAGGAGCAGCTTCCAAACCCACAAGGCCCCAGAGGCCGCAGTTTTTGGGTGCTGATGCAGCGCTGGCCGGCAGCCCAAATGTCCCTCACCGCTGCTCCCACCGCTGCAGCCCCGGGAGCTGCTGAGCAATCCCAGCCCTGTGCCTGGCACCCACAGCTTGCAGAGGAGCCAGCCTGTGCCTCCCCACAGCGTGGCTGCACCAAGCCCAGGTGGGGTAGAGAAGCCTTGGTCCTTCCCTCCCCATCCCGCTCCTGGCTGTAGGGTCCCCCTGGATCCCCAGTGCCCTGACCTCCCAAGGAGGTTTCCTGGGATGATCTTCCCCCTCTAACGGGATTTGCTGCTGCAGTGCCCTCTCCATCTGTGTGGTCCTAATCCACAGGCAGGAGGAACCAGAAATCTCCAGGTCCAGAAGGAGACCCCCCGAGGTGGGACAGGAGGGAGGGGTAGGGCCAGCACAGCCCATGGGGTGCTCAGAGGAGGCAAAGGGGACTGATGTCCCCAGAGCATCACTGTCACCTGTTCTGCGGCCAGGCAGGTGTCCAGCAGTGTGGGAGCTGCAGGATTCCACGGAAGAACCGGGAGCACACTCCCAGCCCTGGGAGCTTCCCAGTCCATGCTATTGAATGGGGAACTGGAACGGCCCTCCCCTCCCTCCCAATATAAAAATTCCATCCATCCATCCATCCATCCATCTGACTGACTGGTCCCCAACCCTTTGGAACAGCTTTTCAGCACCAGGAGCATTTGGATGGAGTCCATGAGAAGCATTTGCTCCCTCCATTTAGCAGCACTGTCCAAGGAAATGGTATTTCCTGGGATCCTGACACGTTTCTGCCCTGGCTCCATTTTTTATTCCGAGACTCCGGTTTCCCACCTGCAGAAGGGCTGACAGAGTTTATCTCACTCTCAGTCAGCGCTGGGAGCTGCTGATTAAAGCAGAAAATATGACGGGTCTTAAACCTTCAGGTGCATCCCAGCTCTTGCCTGCTCCTCCCTCTCTTGTGCCGGGAGATGGATGGCTCTGACTGATGCCGCTGGCCAGAGATTCCGGATCCCAGGGTCATTCCTGGGGCAGAGCCGAGTGCTGGAGCCCAAGGAAGGGGATATTCAGTGGGGGATGAGCTGCCCCCACAACTGAGGAAGACCAGTGGGAAGGAATGAAGGGATAACAGGACAGTGACGGCACTTTGGGAACAGAGGGTGGAAGGGCAATGTAAGGAGTGTGCAGTGCTCCCTGGGCAGGAGGAGCTCAGGGACAGGGAATCCAAAGGATGGGATGTCAGGAGTGTGCACTGCTCCCTGGGCAGGAGGGGCTCAGGGACAGGGAATCCAAAGGATGGGATGTCAGGAGTGTGCAGTGCTCCCTGGGCAGGAGGAGCTCAGGGACAGGGAATGGCCTGGAGTCCCAGAGGCAGAGGAGGCAAGGCAGTCAGGGAATGGGCAGCTGAGACAAAATGAGGTGATACCCCGGTGACAAATTGGAAGTCTGGGTCCTGTCCTGACTTTTCCATGCCCTGGGAGTCTCTGCAGGTGCCCCAGGAGGACATCCCTGCCGGAATCCCTACAGCAAGCAGGGCAGTGGGGAGGCAGAGGTGTCCCTGGAGTCAGAAAGGGCCTGAGGAAGGTGTGGGAGAGGCTGGCTGAGAGGAGAGCAGAGTTTGGCTGCCTCCATGGAAAAATACCTGGTCTGTTTTGTTTCCTAGATATGTGATGAAGGATAAGGATTTAGGAGAGAGGGAGGGAGAGCTGCAGTTAATCCACTGATTAACCTGAGGAGAGATAGGCCAGGCCAAGGCAGAAGGGCAGGAGAGAGAAGTCAGAATCCCAGCCCAGGAGCAGCAGGACACGGGGACAGCTCAGCCTGGCCAGGTGTGGATGCAGAGCTGGAAACCATGGAGCAGCCAAAGGGCAAGGTTGGGAATGCCACGGGAAGCTGAAGGAGCTGGAGAAACAGGAGAGAGACAAGATAAAAAGGCCTGCTGTGCTGGGATGGTGGAATGATCCCTGGCCATGGGGATCCAAACCTTCCCATGAGGATTCGGGGCTGGGTGACAATGACACCTGTGGGACAGCTGGTCTCACAGCAACAGGGACAGCTAAACCCCAGGTCCACAACTCCATCTGATTTGGGATGGATTTGGAACAAGATCTGAACTACAAGGACTGGGCCTGAGGAGGGAGAGATGAGAGGCTCAACTTGCTGAGTGTCCTGGGAGCATCCTGCCAAAATCCACCTTTTCCTCTCGTGTTTCCTAGGGATATCTGTGTCTGGACAACAAAAACAGAGCACATAAGGAACCCCTCCTCTCCATGTTTAAAGCTCTTGTTCCCCCCCTGTCGCTGTGAGCACCTTGGTGGCCCCAGCTGTGCCCACGTGCTGCCCTGGGGCTCCTCGGTGTGGAGGTTTTCCAGGGATTCATCCGTGTGCCACCATGAGGGAGCTGACGGTGTCACCCGCGTGCTCCCCCACACATGGTTCTGCTTTGGGAAGGATCGTTCCCGTGGATTTCCCACCGGGCAGAGCAGGAATCCGCTCCTCTGCCCCATGGCAGCAGGTCATGCTTTGCATTAGCCCAGCCCAATTACGACTTCAAAGTTCTCAGGTTCAGCCCCTCCCCGGCTCGGGGTGCGCGGGGCTGAAAGGGTCCTCAGTTTTTTTGAGTCGCTGGGAAGGCGAGGAACCACTTCCCATCTGGAACCGTGTGGGATTTTTGCATTTGAGAGATTTAACCTGACTTTAATTTGAGGCGAAACGTCTGATATTTCTGATAGTAATACCATGGCGAAGGGAGGGCGGGGACCGAGGGCTCCCCCTCGCTCCAGCCGGTCCCTGTTAGCGATTCCTGGCATGCGGGAGCGGGCAGACAATCCCGGGAAGCCTAATCAGATCGGGAGCTGCGGAGCGGGGGCAGCGGGACTGGGTGTCTGCGAGAAACCCAATCGCTCCCAACTCATTTTCCTCCTGGCCCCCATCCACGCCGGGCCTCCCTCGAGCGGGATCGGGGTGGGCTCTGCTCCAGCCTCACAAAGCTCCCAACGCCTGCTTTGCCCTTTTTTCCCAAATGCCAGGGAAGTGCCTTCCCGACCCGCTGTGTAAATCAGGAGCAAACGAGGCATTTGCCATTTATACCTCACTGAGTTCATTAAAAGGCGGCGGGGTTTGTGCTGTGCGCATGATTTACCTCAGTGCTCTTGGAAAAATGCTGGGTCTGGACCTGAGATACTTCCTTGGTCTTCCCAGGTGGGGTTTTTTTTAATCCAACATCAGGGCAAAAAGAGCTGGAAATTGTCTTTGGAGCCCCCCTGGCTGATCCCAGCTCTACAGTCCACAGAGGAGCTGGGCTTCGGTCTCCCAAGGGTTAAACAACAGTAGCTGGGAAAATAATTGCAAAATGTGGAATTAAAGCTTCCCTGCTGCCCGGCCCCTACTTTAAACTTCACTGATGTCTTTTAAGCAAATGTTACTTAAAGGAACATTCTATTATCGCAAATCAGATTTCCTGGTTGGGGCAGACACGGCCAATGAGGCAGGGATTGTGGGGCAGATCCCAAGATAAGGAGCGACCTTCCTCCCCCACCTATGCTCTGCAGCAGGGCTTGGATGTCACAGGGATTTAAGGAAATCTCCTGTCCCCAGAGGGAATGGCTGGGGATGGGGATGTTGGGCCATTCATCCCAGGGCACAGGATATGGATGGACAGAGGCCAGAAGTGACAGAGTGACCACGCTGACGGAGGAGGTGGGGACCAGACACTCGGACCAAAGGCTGGGATGGAGTTCCAGGGGTTGGGAAAAGCATCCAGGCTGTGAAGCAGGAATTCATGGAGCTGCTTCCTGGCTAGGGCATTAAACGGAGCTGGGTTGCCATAATCTGCATTAGATTTAAACGGTGCAATAAATGTTTCAGTTTATTGATGCCAGACTGTGGCCAACTCCAGCTGAAGTCACCAATGGATTCGTTCACAAGGAGAGAGCAAAGGGCTCAGGGAGGGAGCTGGGGGATGGGGACAAGGTCAGAGCCCGCGCCAGAGTCCTGCTCCTGGGTTGGAAACCTTTCCTAAGGAGAAGTCTGGCTCAGAAAAACAACCCTGGAGAGGGATTTCAGTCCCCGCTCAGCAGAAGGGTGGCCATGTCCCAGGAGAAGAGTGGCCACGTCCCAGGAGAAGAGTGGCCACGTCCCAGGAGAAGAGTGGCCATGTCATTGGAAAAAGCAGCCATGTGCTGGGATTAGGATGGCAGTGCCCCAGGAAGAGGGTGCCCAGCCATGCCCCTCTCCCTTGGGCACATCCTGAGGGTGCCAGAGGGTAGGAATGGGGTGGGAGAGGAGTGCTGGGGATTTCCCCTTGGCTCTGCATTCCCGGTTCCTTCCTGGCTGTGAAGGACTCCTCAGCCCTTTGGCTTTGCAGGATGAACTGCAGAGCACAGGGGGGGTTTCCTGCCTTTTCTGTCCCTTCTCTCCCCTTTCCAGCCATGCTCTGGGCTGTCCCATCCCTCCCTGCCGTGCTCTGAGCTGCATTCCTGGTGGCACTGTCCCCCTGCAGCTGCCAGGACCCAGCTCCTCTGGCCAGCAGATGTTCCTGGCAGGTGGGAGGTCCAGGGCTGGGCTGCTGCTGAGTCCAGACCACCCATCCAGGGCCGGGCAGGCTCTGCCACGAGCTGCTCCACACTTGCCAAGGACAGCCTGTGGTAGCCGCAGGCCTGAGGAGCCACCACAGGATCGTGGCCACCCTCAGCCCCAGCGAGTTCCATGCTCAGATTGTTCCAAAAATCCCGCACCCAAATCCTCGTGTGTCTGCAAAGCAAGGATGCAGCAGAGAGGGAAAGCTTCAAGATCCAAGCCCTCGTTTGAAGCTGCAGGGACATGTCCTGGTGGCATGCTCAGGGACATGTCCTGGTGGCATGCTCAGGGTGTTAGCCCAGAATGCCAGCAGGGAGAAGCATCCAGCCAAAGCCCCATCCCTGCCTGGCTCTGGGACACTCCAGAGGGGGTCTGGGAGGCTGCACAGCACTCAGGGATTGGTGGAGGCCCAGAAGCTCCAGCCTGTGGGCAAGCTCCTCTATGGCTGGGACAAGTGCCAGGCTTATCGCATCCCTGGGGAGTTTTCCCGCTTCCCACAGCGCTGAGCTGGACCTCGGATGCCCAGGACACTGCTGAGCCTGGCAGGATGTCAGCTGGAAAATGAATTCGGTCTTAAAGCCAGAAGGATGCCAAACCCCCCCCAAAAAGTGCATTTCCAGGGCCTCTGCCATGGGAGGATTAGAGAAAAACCCACAGATTTCTCAATATTTTCCTGACCCAAAGTGCTGAGTTTGTTTTGCCTTGATTTATGGATCCTGCTCTTCTCTCTTTGTGAGGAGCCAGACAATCCCTGGGGATTTATTAAACCAGTCACAGGTCCCCAAACTCGGTCAGACTCTTGCATGAGTAATAATTTGCCTGAAAATTTGGAGGGAAAGGCAAGGGACTTGCTGCTCCCTGTGTATTACCGAGGAGGCCGGGATGCTCCAGGAGGGCACACGCTCCCTGTGCCAGGAGCAGAAGCCAAAGCCAGCACCCCACAAGAGCCCTTCCTCCCAAATATTCCACACCTGTGAATAACTGGGAGGAAACCAAGCTCAGGTAATTCACCTTCCCCATCTCCCAAGGATCCACCATCCCCAGCAGATGCCTAGCTCCATCCACAGCTGATTTTCCACCACCTCCAGCTCCAAATAAACACCAAACAGCCCCGCATTAAAACAACATTAAGAAACAATCCAAACCATGGGGGGAAGGAAATTCCTGGTGGTTTTTTTTCTTTTAATTCAGACAGAGCTTTTTTTGGTCAGAGTCCTGGCAAACAAACAGCTGAGATCAGTTCCCAATGAGGTGCTTTTGGCCTCTCTGAGGCTGAGGAATGACCGAGCTGATTGCTCCGAGCTCATTTCCTCCAGTCCTTTGCACAAAACCTTTGGCAAACCCAGAGTCTGGGGCTGGAGCTAATGTGCTGGATTTCTCTGTGCTGCCACAGCTGCCTGCCTGAGCCCCCCTCACCCCACACCCCCCCAGCCCTTCCCAAACTCTGGCAGCACCCCAAGGCTGGGTCCCCCTGTCCCCACCAGTGGGGCCTGAGTGGGACCAGTTTGAGCATCAGAGACCCCCAAGGAATTGCCTGAGCTGCTGGGGATCCCTCTCATTAACACCAAACCAGGCTCCTCGTGAAGAGCTGGTGGTGGCAAATTGCCACTTATAGGGTTTAAAGAGACTTAAATGTTTTCATCCTCCAGGCAAAAGACGCTTGGAGTGTCCTCATTAAATCCTACCTGGGGTAAAAATAGCAGCCCCCAGAGAAGCCCGACTGCAGTTTGTGTTCTTCCTCCAATCCTGCTCCAAGATGCTTTTAAATATCTCTCATATCAGTGACTGCCTTCCTGGGACTGCTCCCCGTGAGGAGCTTTGGAATGGAACCAGAGGGAAGGTGTTTGGGAGATGGGGTCGGGAGGTTGTGCCCCTCCCTGGCAGGGTGGGAGCTCCTCTGCAGGGCTGCAGATCATCCCACCGTGCCAGGGAATGGTGTAAGAATCTCCCAAATTCCTATCAGGAAAACAGGCCAAGGCAAGGCTATAAAATCAATAATCCCTCTGGTCCGAGCAGCAGCAGCAGCAGCAGCAGCAGCAGTAAAATCAAACGAACGCCCCGAGCCAGGCTGCTGATTCCAACAGGAATCCTGCCCCAGCTCCCAGCTCCCGCTTTCATGTTTCTCTGACTTCAGCACTACTGTGGGCAGATGCCTTGGAATATGATTTATTTGTTTGTCTTGGCATCCCAGCAAGGCATCCTGAGCCCAGCAGAGCTGATCAAGAGGCACTTCCGAGGTCTTGGGCCCTTCCAGGCGGCGCACACTGCCCTGGGTGCTTCCAGGGGGTTTTGTTCTCCAGTCAGTGGGGGAGACGCATCCAAGATCTGCATCCAACAGCCAATCCTCCTAAAACAATGCTCTTGGCTGGCTGGGGGCTGAGGCTTGGACTCCACTCCTCTGACTGTCAGGGAAACGGGGCTGGATTCAGGCGAGGAAAGCGCCCGTGCCCAAATCCATCCATCCAGAATCACAGGAGGGGGCTTGCAGAATTCCCCTGGGATCCCAGATCCCTGAGGTGAGTCCCTGCTTGCAGGGAGCCAGGCTGGAATCAAACCTCGCTGAGAGCAAGCAGGCTGGGGGCTGGCGATGTTATCACAAACCACTCCAACAGCTTCTTGGGGCCCCTCCAAAAGCCTTTGTTTTTCCCAGCTCTTTGCTGTTGGATTGCAGAGGATGATTTGCAGCCAGAGCCAAGTATCTCCCAGAATGGAAGGGTTTCACAAATTGCAAGGCTGAAGGGACCATTGGATTCCTCAGCCCAGCCTCCTGTACAAGCCAGGCCAGCCCAGCCCAGCGTTGTCTCATTAGAGCCTTAATGCTGCAACCGCTTCTCCTCCTGCTTCCAGACACCACAATTCCCACTGTCAGCTGTATCTAGGGCTGGGGAGGAAGAAAGTCACTCTGGACAAAAAGCAGCTTCCAGATCCAAGGCTCAACAGCAGAGCAGCCCCAGGTCCTTGGGTCCATCCATCCCACCCTCCCTGTGCTCCTCCTGCTCCATACTAGGGGTGGTAACTGGAGTGGAGTGGGATCTGTGGGACGTATCCTGTGGGAATTTGGGGCATGAGGTGTCTGTCTGTGTAGCCCTTGGTAGCAAGGTAGCTCCATCATCAACTCCAGATCATCCTGGGCCTGCTTAGCAATCCATGCTGGTCCGGCTGTCAGCTGCCATTCCAGCCTGGAAAGCATGGTTCCTTCTGTGTCCAAGGCCAGAGGGACAGAGGAGTGTCCTGATATTCCTGGTGACTCTGCTGGTCTGTGGAAACAGCTCCAAGCACAGCACAGGGGTCACCAAGTATTCCCATATCTTGTGGTTCATAGGAGGCAAAGGATCCAAGGCCAGGTTG
The DNA here is from genome assembly GCA_013397155.1 of Irena cyanogastra. Classification (NCBI taxonomy): domain Eukaryota; kingdom Metazoa; phylum Chordata; class Aves; order Passeriformes; family Irenidae; genus Irena; species Irena cyanogastra. The sequence continues at coordinate 1,293,572 of VWZV01015496.1, forward strand.
GATGGGGCTTGGAGCAACCTGGGACAGTGGAAGGTGTCCCTGCCCATGGCAGGGGGATGGGATGGGATGGGATGGGATGGGATGGGATGGGATGGGATGGGATGGGATGGGATGGGATGGTCTTTAAAGGTCTCTGCCAACCACAACCATTCCATGATTCTCTGATGGAAGCCCACAGAGGCTCTCTTGCCATGCTACTTGATTTACCTTCTCAGAGGCTTTGATGGGAACCTTCTCATCTCTCCAGTCCAAGAGTTCCTGAGCATTCCTTGCTGCCTGCCTGGCTCCCCCTCCTCAGCCCCCCTGAGCACAAACCTTACTAGCACCAGCTGATACTTTCTGGAAGCCGTGGCAGTTGTTGGGAAATGTGTATTTATTTCTCTTCCTCCCTCCAGAGTGTCCCCTCTCAGCTCCGGAACGTGACGTTGGATTTTGTGCCGGGAACACGCCGCTGTGTTTGAACAGGTTTTTCTATTCCCTCATCACTCACCAGCTCTGCTGCGGGAGATTTATTGACTTTTATTTATTTATTTGGACTCCGCCATTTTTCATGTGGGACACAGTAACTGCCGAGTGAGGGCGGCCCGGGAAGGGCTCAGCGGGAGGCCCAGCCTGAAGCCTTTGAGCCGCTTTGTTTCCTTTGGTTTCATCTCCTGCCTGCAGTAAACACTTGCACAAAGCTCTGCTTGTTCAGGGCCGGGGCTGGGCTCGGAGGAAGGAGAGCAGAGAACTTCTGTGCTGGTGGCTCTGGCGCCTCTTCCACCGTCGCCAGAGATCATCACAAAATCATGTTATCACAGAATGGGTTGCACTGGGAAGGACCTCAAAGCCCATCCAGCCCCACCCCTGCCATGGCAGGGACAACTTCCACTATCCCAGGTGGCTCCAAGCCCCGTCCAACCTGGTCTTGGACACTTCCAGGGATGGGAAGTCCACAACCTCTCTGAGGTCACACCCTGGGGACACCCTGCTCCATTTGTGGCTCTTCTGGTGCTGTTGGCCAGGTTAGGACTGGAGTCAGGGTGCTCATTCCCAGCCGATTTGGGAAACAAGAATTCTGGCTCCTGGATTGGCAGTAGCTCTCCTGGTTGATTCCTCCAGCTTCCTCCAATTCTGGAGCCCCAGCAGCGAGGACTGCTGCTGAGGAGGGCTGGGAAGGGCTCCTGGGGGCTCACCAGGGCCAGGGAACTTCCCTGTCCTTTCTGTTTGTTGGGATCAGCTGGCTGGTGGCCGGCAGTGGGGTCTGAGCTGATCCCGCAGCTCCTGGGAAGGGCTGTGGGGCTGTGGTACCTCATGGCTCCGGCCCGCTCCGTGCCAGCCCCTCAGGGCCTCCAGCCAGGCCTTCCCTGCGCCCTGGGCCGAGCAGCCGGCACCGGGCTCTTCCCAAGCCCTTGGCTGTTGGCAAGGAAGTCCCGCTGGCAGAGCCCCTTCCAGATGTGCACAGCTGTGCTCGCACCGCGGCTCCCTCCCGCCGCCGGCCCCGCCGTGTGCCAGGCTGGGCCGGGAGCAGGGATCGCGTCCAGGGAACGCGTCACTCTGTCAGGCCGCGGTGTCAGCCCCCGACGGGCGGCAGAGCTGTCGGGACGGAGCTGCCGCCGGCCGGGGGTCCCTGCCAAGGCTCCACAGCCCCGGTGCCCCCCCGGCCTCGCCCTGACGGGTTCCAAGTCCGGCGAGCGGGACTTGCAGTGTTTCCTTTGGCACAGGCACCTCCAGCCTAATTATCCCCTCTTACGTCAGTTCTGCTGTGTAAGCTGAGATTTCCCGAACTCGTTCTCACCCTGATGCTTCTGGATTTGCCCTGCGGCTCCGTGTGGGAACGCTCTGCCTCCCGCAGGCACCTGCAGGCAGCAGGCATCGCCTCTGAGCCCGGGCTTGGGGGAGCGGTGCCCTTACCCCGCCCCCGACCCTGCCAGCATCATCCTGCAATCCCTGTGTCGAGCCTGCTGCTCCAAGCAAGCTTCGACTGCAGCACAAAGCACGATTCCAGCGGGAAGGACCAGGAGAGGTGGCATTCCGCGGCCGTTTCGGGTATTGCCCCGGAGCCTGGCGGCTGCTGGGAGGCATCCCTGAGGATCGGGTGCTGCAGATCGTCCAGGTGTCCCAGCAGATGCAGCTTCCATCTGCAGGTCCCTCCAGGCCTCTGCTCTCTTCCCCCCAGGATCTTCCCAGTTCTCCAGGGAGGGATCCCATGTCCTGGACGTGCTCCTCCTACCACACACAGAAATCGGAGGTCTGTGTCAGAGGAGCAAATGGTTGGGATTTTTTTCCTCTCCTTGCTTCAAGTTGCTCCCAGTGGAAGGATCCCACTAAAGAAGCATCAAAGATGCTGCCCAGGTCTGCTCCTGAAAACTGGCTGAGTGAGAGCAAAGCCAGGAGAGCAAAACCAGGAAAGAAGAGCCAGGGATCCCACCAGAGGGGTTGTGGTGATGGGGCTGGGCGTGAGTGGGTATGGAGGAAGGACATGGTCACCCCATGGAAAACAACAGGAATAACTGCTGGTCCTCAGCCTGCACTGAGGTGTGGGGTGGAGACTGAGGACCAGGACAGGCCAAGCCACTTCCCGTGGCTTTTCCTTGGCCGCAGCTTTGATCTATTTTAAAGAAAAACTGCTGAAACACAGGCGACTGAGTCATGGTGCTTGGCAGTGATTGGTGATGTGGCCAGGGGGCTCAGCCCGGCTCCTCCAGCCACAGAAGTGGTGGGCAGGATGTGACCACTCCATCCCGTCCTGCACCCCCTGCTCCTGCCAGGAAGGAGGGAGGGAGAGGGGGTGCCAGGTGGGAAGGGAAGGGAAGGGAAGGAGCAGCAGAGAGCTCCTTGGCCAGCCAGCCCTGCTGCCTCGCTGGATTGTTTTGTTTTAGTGGCATTAGGGAAGGATGCGTTTGTGTTTTCATCTCCGGTTGTTGTGTCCCTCGGGGCCCCTCGCTCCAGCTCCTTTGTTTGGGAGCAGAAAACACTTCCACCACCAAAGGCTGGCCGAGAAATCCTGGAGCAGGCTGTAAATCTCCACGGTCGGCCGAGTGACACACACCTGCTGCTCCACAGCTGGGAGAGGGGAAAGGGGAAGCTTGTTATGGTTTTTTTCTACTTTTTTAATAAAACTTGCATGATTCTCATTGAGATTTTCCAAAGCAATGGTGTTATTGCAAAGCAGGAGGCAGTGGCAGCCGTTGGTGATGGATTTCCCACCTCTTCAAAGCCCAGAAGCTTGGGTGGAATAACGGATTAGAGGTGATATCCCTCGTGGGAATGGAGAAGGTGGGACATGGGGGCTGTCCCAGGGTTGGAACCCCCATCCTGAGGGTTGGAGGGAGCCCACAGGATGCTGCAGGGAGGGCTCAGGGTCATTGGACAAGTGAGATGTGGTGGAAGCACAGCAGAGGAAAATAAACCCCCAGCAGGACTTTGGGTGGGGTTTGGTCGGGGGTCATTTGTGGCCACGAAAAACTAAAGGTAAAAGTAAATTCATATTTTTCTTTCAGTTGTGTGAAGGTAAAACTCCAGCACGGTAATAACTGAAGGTTTCACACAAACCGTTTTTAAGGAATTGGCATCTTTGTGCCCCAGGAAAAGCAATCTGGGCCAAAGCGTGGCCCCTAATCAAAGCCTCGTCTGGGAGAGGGATTCATTAACTTTACTGGGAATGCCTTGAAAAAATCATTTCAGAAGGAGGGGAGAAAATGGCCAAGATTTCCTGTGCCTGCTGTAACCTTAAACCTGCCGCAGCTATGAGGAGAGGGAGGCTTGGGGATGGAATTGCACATTTCCAAAGCCTGCGCCCACTGGAATGGCAGAGGTTTCCCCAGCTGCAGATGGGGCAGGAAAGGGGGGAAATCTCGTGGGAAGGCACTTCTGTCCCTTTTGATTTTCCCAGAGTGAGCAGATTCATTCCCTCGCCCGCCTCTCCCTTTGCTGGACTGGGATTAAAGGGGGGCACAGCCCCAGGTGGTCGCTGGACCCACACAGAAGATGCTCATTCAGGCTGACGTTGCTGTCCCGTGGCCACCCAGGAGCTCTGAGCTGGGAGTGGGAGGCAGTCCCCCAAATATTAAAACAATTAGGTCATCTCTGATGGATGCTGTGGTCCCTGAGATCGGGGGGAAGGGGGGGTTTCTGCTGGGGGTTTTCAACAGAGACCTCTCCCAACACAGCGGGAGATTTTCGACAAATCAGTGAATTTTCTTGTTTTGTTGTTGAAAAATTCTGATCCACGAAAATCAGAACGTTTTGTGTAGACATAAGGATTTCAATGAAAATTGAGTTGGTGAGGATGTCCTTGGTGAGGATGGAATATCTCATCCAAAGGAGGGACAGCAGCTCCAGAAGTCTGCTCTGCCCAGTTCCCAGCACCTCCAGCTGACGCTGTCCCTGTCATCCCAACAGTGCAGAGGCATGAGCCATGTGGCAGAGTGGCTGAGCAGGAGGCTGTGAGCCAGGTCTGTGCTCATCAGCCTCAACTGGGGGGCTCTGGAGCCTGGCAGAGCTGAAATGAGAGCCAGGGAAAGGCAGGGCAGGGCTGGGGGAGCTGGGCCCAGCACCCTCTGTGCTGGCTCTACATTTTCCTGCTTCCACTTGGATGAGCGATTGAATCACTGGAGAGGAAGGAGAAGCCACTGACACCCTGTAGTTAGTAGTGAGGAAGTTAAATATAGCTCCTACTCCTGGTTGTGAGAGACAGGGAAAGGGAGCAGGCGAGGAGCTCAGGCGCTCCCATTCATCTGATTCCACCCCAGAGGATTAAAGGGACTTTATCCTGTGCTCCCCCTGCTCCTGGGATGTGCTGTGGGGGTCCATCCCACCCTGTCACCACCCCAGCACCCAAGCTGGGTCCTATTTTGGGGTCCCTTGCCCGCCTGGGTTCTGTTCCAAGAGTCTTCACCTCCTGCAGCGTTTCCCTGATGGGGTTGCAGGCTCAGACCCTCCTACCACTGCTCTCATCCCTAAAATATTCCTCATTTGATATTCCCAGTCCTGGATTCATTCTTCCCTACGATCTCTTCTCCATGCTGTGTCTCCTGCCCATCCCCAAATCCCACTCCTGTCCCCTCCAACACCCACTGGGAGAGGTGTGAACGATCAGAGTCAACTCCATGGGAAGGGTGAATCTTTTCCAGAGGCACTTCAAAACAGTCAAATTTGGGGCAGATTTCCGTGGAAAAAGCAGGAGACATATCTCTGCCACCAGAGCTGCGTCTTGGAAAACGCTGCGGATCCGTTCCACGTCACAGGAGAGCAAGAACTTCTCAGGGAGATAAACTAAATATAATTGGAAATGGAGCTGTTTTCCTGTTTTCCAGGAGCAAAACAGGGGGTTTGTGTGTGCCACACTCCCAGGAATGGCTGTGCCACGCAGAGGGAATTGTTCCTGCAGCTCCTGCCTCAGGGAGATACCAAACATGGGAAATTTCAGCCCAATTGATCCGAGGCTGGCGGCACTCGGCGGAGCCTCCCGGTGGGAAGCGTCAGGAGAACTCCACCAGAAGCGGTGGTGCCACAGCAGAGATTGTGCTCCCACCCCTGGAAAGCTGGCACGGCACTCGTGGCTCCCACTCCCATTTAGAGGGTGCAGAATTCCTGGTTTTTCACTGCATTGTTCCACTCCTTTCTTTGTCCTTTCTCTCTTCCCCCATTCCTGGCTCTCTCGGCGGCTTGGCTGGGCTGGGATGACAAATCCTCTTGTAGCATCTGCTGGGAGCTGATAAGACAAGAGCTGATAAGGCTGATGTGCTGCTCCTGCTGGACAGAGGAATGATGCCTTTGGCTGAGGCTGGGGCTCTTCCCTTACTGACTCCAGCAGCATCCCAGGATCCAGGCTGGGCTTCAGCCAAGCGCCCCAAATTGGAAAATCAGGCTGAGGGTTTGGGAGCTGGGGCAGGCTGTGCCTTGGAGTGTGGTGTTTTCTTTCCAGGCTGTTGACTCTTTCCCGAGGTTAAACACAGATGTGGAGGCAAACCACAGCCCCAGCCCCTCATTCTGCCCTGCCCCAGTGTCTGCAGTTTTTTGGAAGAGATAACAATGCTGTCTTTGTTTCCTCCTCTCTTCCAGCCCTCCTCCCTCCCTTTTCTCATTCCCTCTCTCGGAGCATGTAAACCATGATAGCAACGCTTCTCATTCCACAAATAGTCTGGGAAATGGGGTGAGCGAGAAGGGCGATGGGAAGGCAAGCACCACTTGGAACCAGGGAAAGGCTGAGCCCGAGATCCCCTCGCTGCCCAGGGCTGTCTCCAGAGGGTGCCAGGAGCTGGTGTGGTCTCCATGTGTGGAGGCAGAGGGATGACCACTAAATAGCATCCTTTACTCCCGGAGGTCTTGTTTTACAGGGAATGTCACCACACTGTCTGCCAAGCTTTCATCTCTTCCCATTCTCAACTGCAAATTCGATCTGGCACACAACAGTGAGAGTCTGGAGGAGCAATTCCTGCTGGGTTCTGTGGGCAGAGATCTCCTCCAGGCCCGGCTGGCTCCACAATGATGGTGTTCCTTAGAAAGGCCTCTATGATTCCTGAATGTGGTCCAGGTTTTCCCTGGGTGATAAACTGGGTGATCTGCACTGTCTGTGGTGCCTCTGGAGTGGGGAGGGTCTGAGCAGCCACCACCAGGCCCAAAATTGCTGTTGGAAACAAGGATTGGGAGCACTTACAAAATAATGTCCAGCAGGGAAACTCAGGCGCATCTGAGCCTTCCCTTGGCTTAATTCTGGGAATTAACCCAAAATCCCTTTCCTCTGGGAGGGGTGCTGTGGGGATCCAGCTGCAGGGACGTGGGGGTGTGGAAGTTGGGACCAGCTCGGACACAGGGTCACCACAAGGACCCCATCCCTGGAGCCAGGCTGGGAATATTCTGTCTGGAATTTGCCAATTTTATGTTTAATCCAGAGCGGAATCATCCCACACCAGCAGGATCAGAAGCTTTGTCTTGGTTTGTGTTTAAATCTCTTCCATGCAAAAGTGGGACACTTTTCCTGGCTCTGTAGGACAGTAGGGACATGGGGACAGGGGCAGGGAAGGGAATATGGAAGGCTGGATGCTGTAACCAGAGGCACCTCGATGGCTTTTGGTCTGTTCCCTGATCCAAAACCAGATCTGACCCTAACAGAGAAGTGTCTTGGACAAATCACTGTTATCAACAAATAAAAACTGGAGCAAGCCAAGAGTTGCGCCTGGTCTGGAATCAATCCATCAGTTCCTGGAAACAACACCGATATTTCAATGTGTCCCATTTAATGCGGTTTTGGAAATGCCTCGTGCCCTGTCCTTTGGAGGTCAGGCTCCATCATTAACCCCTCGCTCCGAGTCTCTGGCTGGGTGCTCAGCGTTGAAGCCTCTTATTCACTGAATGCCAAGGAATTCCTGTTGGAGCCCACGGCTGGGACCGCCCGTCCCTGGCTGCACTCCGGGGTCCGCATTCCTCTGGGATCAGACTCAGGCTGAAGGGAAAACGCTCTGGGAGAAGCCCTGGGGATGAACGCTGAGAGGGGCGTGGGGGACTCAGCACCCTGGGGCAGAGTGGGAACAAAACTGGGATGGAGAATTCCAGACAAACACAATGTGACAAAAACCATACCCTGACCTGGAGCCAGCTGATCCTGACGGATCCCGGGGCTGCACGGATCACTCCCCGCGCTGCCACACCTTCATCCTCCTTGGCATCCCCCTGCCATGCCCTGGGAAGCACTTTGGAGTCGTTTTCCCAGTCCAGACTCTCAGTTTGATGCGACAGAAATTGTTAATATTTGCTGTATCTCCTGTGTCCTTGTTTGATTGGTTCTCATTATCAGGCTCTGATATCACTGGAATTAAGCTTTGCCTGTAGCAAGACCAAATCACTTTCTCTTATTAAAACAAACTTTTGGTTCTTGTTGAAGAAAATTTATTGGATTTTTTTTTTTCTGGAACTTTTAGCTGTTTATGGAAAACCAGAATAAATACTAGTACTGCCTTCAGACTGAAAAAATCTGCTTTCTGGTCAGCTCTGGTGTGTCTGGTCTCAGTTTTGTCGGGAACTGGAGTGGTAGGATAGGGAGTAATGGGTTCAGACTGAAGAAGGGAAAATTAGGGTGGGATATTGAAGAAGAAAAAAAGGTGGAGAGGCCCTGGCACAGGCTCCCCAGAGAAGCTGTGGCTGCCCCATCCCTGGAAGTGTCCAAGGCCAGGTTGGACGGGGTTTATGTCCCTTCCAGCCCAAACCATCATGGGATTCCATGATTCCATACAGAACAATATTCCCATGCTCCTTGACCAGCAGCACCGTGGTCAGGCCTAATGCAGAAATGCCCTAAAATAGCCACATAAATACACATAAAGCAAATATGTCCCAAAGTATAAACCAAAATGAGGGAGTTTATGTGGCAAATGCAGAGCACAAGGAGAAGTGGCTCCAGCACTTTAAGTCCAGGAAAATGATCTGCGTGGGACCGTGCTGGGCTCAGCTCTGCCACGTCTTTAAACCCACCCCCCTTCAGAGGGACACAGAGACAGGCTGGGGCACAGGGGTGCCCTGGCTCTGGCACTGCCAGCTGGGGGGTGCTGGGACCCCCAGGAGAGGCAAAGCATCTGTGAGGGGTTGAGGAAGGGGGAAATGCTTGGAAACATTGGGAGGAGAAAGGGAGGAATAGGGGGATCCCATCCAAAGAAGGGGGAAGTGGACTCAGTCCAGAGCAGCAGCCAGAGCTCAGTGCTAGTGGTGCCAACACTGGGTCAGGGCCATTATTCCAACAGCCAGAGATGGGTCTGATATTTTATTTACCAGGAAAGAACCTTTTTCCATTCCCTGCTTCCCTGAAAAAAAAAAATCAAGCAAGAGAAAGAAAAACCCTCTCAGGCTCATTAAAGGCAAATGTTCCCACTTAGGAAAAACTGGGGGGTTTTTACTCACAGCTTATGAGAAACAGCAGCCAGCTGGGTTCCCCTCATCCCTGTCCCCATTCCCTGCTCCCCTCCTGGTACCCCTCCCATTCCACACCCCAGCAGCTCCAGCAGTGGCATCCAGGGCAATTGGGCTGTTCCAGAGGGTTTGGGACACACAGAGGGGTGGCAGAGGAAAGTGCTGGGGCCCCTCAGCCTCCCTTGGCCTGGAGCTGCTCTGAGTGATGGGGGCTGGAGGAGCTGATCCCTCTCCCTCCTGTCCCAAAGGCTCGGCCCTCTGCAGAGCTGGGAGGTGGCTCTGCAGGGGGAGTCACGTCCCACAGCAGGGAAGGGCAGAGGGATGTAGGACCCAAGGATTTGGCTGGATGTCCTCTCATTTCTGAACACTGACCCCACGGAGAGCCTGGCCCGGGCTGAAACAACCCTGAACAGATGTCCCTGGTGTCTATGGGACGTGGCAGGAAACGTGGGAGGAAATTCTGGATTACAACCTGCCCGACCTGGAGGAGACAGTCAGGCTCCATCAGCAGGACCGTGCTGGAGGCTGAGCTCATTCCCAGCTCAGGGGTGAGCTCTGGGGACAGCAGCACTCCCTGTGCAGCCTCCAGCCACCCCCTAAAGCTCTGGATGGACACTGCTGTGGATGGAAACAGAGCTCACAGGAGCAGGAGGAGCTTTGGGAGGGGGAATCACAGGATCCCAGCTGGCAAAGGACAGAAGTGCTCACAGCTGAGATCCAAGCTGAGAAAAGCTTTGAGAGGGAAAAAAGCCCCTTGGGAAAGTTCCCTGCAGCATTTGGGGGAGCAGGACACAGGCAGGGAGAGGATGGATGGGTGAGGAGAAGGAAAAGGCTTCAGGGCCATTAAAAAGAAATTTCCCTCCGCAGGGCAGGAAAATCAGCTTTGTTTTTGAAAGCAAACAAGCAAACACATGTTCAGCCCAGCTAAACACAACCTCTCTGAGTTATTATTTATTATTTCTACCATGGCAACATTCAGGGACTTCTGGAAGATAGAAAGGGATCCCTGTGTTGGGCTTTGTAGTGACAGGGAGCAGGAGACAGCCCTTGAGCAGGAGATCAGACACAACAAATGGGAGCAGCCGAGGGATGAAGGGTGGGAAGCGAAGGAACAATAACAAGGCTGTGTTTGCTCTTGCCAGCTCTGTACACATCAAGGGAGGTTGAAGGCTCCATGGTTTAGCAGCTTTGAAACTTCGCTGTAAACACGGCTTTGAGCAAAAATGAAGTGGAAATAAATAAAAACATTTCAATTAACAGAGCTGCATCGCTGCCATCCAAGGGCTCTTTGGAAGTGGGAGCAGCTCTTCTGTGGGCTCTGTGCTCACATGGTTCTGCTGCAGAGCTGGGAAATCCAGAGCTCCCAGCTCACTTCTAAGTGGATTATGGTCAGGAAGGGTCCTGCAGGAGGAACAGACACACTGTCATTGGAACAGCTCCTGCCTCCTGCTTCCTCCTCAGCAGCTGTGGTGAGCTGTGTCCTGCTCACAGCCTGGGATGGGAATTCTCTCTCCATACCCTGCTCACAGCCTGGGATGGGAATTCTCTCTCCATGCCCTGCTCACAGCCTGGGATGGGAATTCTCTCTCCATGCCCTGCTCACAGCCTGGGATGGGAATTCTCTCTCCATGCCCTGCTCACAGCCTGGGATGGGAATTCTCTCTCCATGCCCTGCTCACAGCCTGGGATGGGAATTCTCTCTGTGCCCTGCTCACAGCCTGGATTTTGAATTCATTCTCAAGGAGGGAATTCCCTCTCAGGAAATTCAGGGAGCTCAGGACAATGGCTGAGAGCCCAAGCAGGTCCTCACTCCCCTTCCCAGTCCATCCCAGCACCAAGGGAATGAGGATCCAGGGATGATGATGTTGGCCATGGATGATGCTCCTCTGCAGCCCCAAGACCCAGGGGACACAAGAGGGTGTCAAGGGGGGCTTTCTCACCCCAAACCCCTCTGTGCAATCCCATCATCACCTGGAAAGGCCAAGCAGCAGCTTTGGATGGACTCTCCGTGATTCACAGGGAATTGTTCTGCTATCCCAGGAGGCTGGGGACAGTCAGAGCAAGGGGAGGGTTGGGGACAGCCAGGACCATGTCTTGTCCTTCCACCAGCACAACAAATCCCCCTGCCAGGTCCAGTTTTCCCAGTGCCGACACCAAAGCTCCCAAGGAAGCCAAGCAGAGGTGTTTTTCCAAAAGAAAGAGCTTAACCAGCCCTGTGGTTGGTATTTGCTGTTTACCCCTTGCTCCAGGGTTAACAAGTGCTGAACAAAACTCCCGGGAAGAAATCTTTCTCCCAGGTAAACATCCGGCTCTGCTCAAGTCCAAACAGCTTTTACTGCTGACTTCAGAGGAGCCAGATTCTCCCTCAGTGTCTTCTCAGGCTGTTTCACACCAGGCAGGAATCTCGAGGCACTTTGAAGGGGTCAGGCTCCTGCTGGGACAGGTAATTTCCCAGTGGGAAGCAGCCTGAGCTGCTGGCTGTGGCTCACTGCTCTGCCTGTGGTGGTTTTCAGGGAAGAAGAAAGGAGGGAGCTTCCCTGAGGGGTGGGTGGCACAGGGAAGGGTCTAAGGGGAGGAAAAGCAGCACCAAGAGGGGAGTCCAGAGCACAGCTGGGTGAGGAGGGTGCAGGGATGGAGGAGGCTGGGAAGTGCAGTGGGAACCAGGCTGGAGTCCTGAGCATGAGGAGAAAAGCGAGAGGAGAGGAGAGGAGAGGAGAGGAGAGGAGAGGA
>VWZV01015496.1:1305203-1516710 GCA_013397155.1 Irena cyanogastra
AGGAATTGTTTTGTCTCCCTGCTCTGTGCAGAGAGCTCACCATCCCCTGATATGAAGCTCAGAACTACACACCAAAGCAGAACAGAACCTGAAAATATAGAAGCTAAAACCTGAGGCATCAGGCACATTCCCATGAAGAACTGCCACGTTCTCATGACTGAAATTCTGCCTGCAATCCTGCATTTTCCTTCTTGCCAGTGACCTCTCCTTGTCTCTCTCCTCTCAGGAGCAGGAGGTTTGTGCTGCCTCAGCCTTTTTTCCATCACTCACCCCCATCATTTGGGCATCATCTGCCTCAGCCCTGGCTCGGGCTGTGTGCCCAGAGCCCCTCTGCTCTCCCAGCTCCCAGGGGTGACCTTGCTGTCCATCCACAGCCGAGTTTCCAGGCTGTTATCTCTCCGTGGCTTGGTTTGACACGTCCCTGTCTCGAGCCATGACTGATGGCAGCCCAGCCTGCTCGAAGCCAGCCCAGCCTGCTCAAAGCCAGCCAGGCACTGTTACCAAGCTCATTTTTCTGGCCCCCAGCTGGGACTGCAGCCAAGCAAAGCTTTCCCTTCCCTCACCCACCTTTTCCCTCCCATCCACAAAGGTGTTTGTCTTCATCTCTCAGCCCCTCCTGGAGCCAGCTCCCCTCATCACTCTCCCAGACAGAAGTGCAGGGTCAGCTCTGCCTCTCCCAGCCTGTGATAAGCAGCTTTTATCACTCACTACCTGCAGTTTCAAACCACTCTGTATTTCTTCATCTTCCCTCAGGTGCAGGAAGGTTCCCAGACTGCTGAGGGTGCTTCTTCATGCCCCTCGTTCAAGGGCTGCTTGAACCTGGGTGCAAAAACCCCCTGGCCAAGGCTTTCTTTCCCTCTTCTCATCATTCCCCTCCTGCCCTGCACTCGCAGTGTAAGAAAAAGAAGAAGAAGAAGAGGAAGAAGAAGAAGAGGAAGAAGAAGAAGAAGAAGTAATGTAATCACAGTATTATTTGGGTGGGAAAAAACCTTGCAGACCACCTTGTTCCAACGCCTGCCATGGGCAGGGACACCTTCCACTATCCCAGGTTAAACCTGGCTCTGGGCACTTGCAGGGATGGGGCAGCCACAGCTGGGATGAGCAGCAGGCCAGGTTGGACAGGCCTTGGAGCAGCCTGGGATAGTGGGAGGTGTCCCTGCCCAGGGCAGGGGGTGGCACTGGATGAGGTTTAAGGTCTCTTCCATCCTAATCCATTCTGGGACTCTGGGATTCGCCAGGCACAGCCCCTGAAGGGCAGCACTGAGCACATCTGGCAATGCACAGCTGGACACTGCTCTGCCAAGGAGCTTGGTTATCCCAGACTGGGAACCTGCAAGAGCCCCTCAGGACGGTTTGTTGGAAATGTGGCTCTGCACTCTTGAGATGCAGCTTTCTCCCATGCCTTTATCCCAATTTTAGTGTTCTGAAGGGCAGCAGGAACACTGCAGACACCCCTGGGGGTGTCCTGTATCCTCGAGTCTAAATTGTTTCTGTTACCAAATGGTTTCACTGGAACTGGTTCTACATCTGTCTCTTCCTGCCCTGACCAGCATTCCCACGTGCCCACAGAAGGACCAGCTGCCCTTGGCCTCTGCCAACAGCCCCACGCTCATCCTCACGAATCCAAGGAAGCTTCAATTAAACAGGATTAGTGATAACACGGGAAAATGGAGAGCAGGAAGCGTGAGGTGTAAACAGAGCCGCGGAGCAGCTCAAACACACCAACACACGGAGCAGCAGCTCCCCGAGATCCTTGGGCTGCAGAAGCGTTCCTGTGAATCGCTGGGAAAGCTCTGGGAATTGGTACAACAAACCTGAGGGCAGAGCCTGCTGCTCTCCCTGCCTGGGCACACCTCGTTCTCTGAGCCACCCCATGGATTCCGCCAGGACTTCCCTGGAGTGAGGCACTGCTGAGTGTGAGGAATTGCTCTGGCAGGGGCAGGGTGATGGATGGACTTGAACTTCCCGAGTGTGATGAGCCCCAGACAGGCTGAAATGAGAAAGGTGCTGAATTCCCTTCCTCACCTGGAACTGAAATGTTAATGAAGCTCTTTTCCAGAGAATCCGGCCGGTTTTAGGCTCACTCCTACTGCATCCCAGAGCTGCACAGTGCAGGCACTCTGCACTCACCTCAGGATCTGCCTCCGGGGAAACATTCCCGATTATCTGCTCTCCCTGCCTGCCCCGTTCCTCACAAAATGACTCGCTCAGACTTTTACAATGCTGTTTTCAGAAGAATCAGAGCATTTCCAGTGGGATGTTTCCTGAGCGAGATGTTTCCAAGGTGGTTGGAACTGGGGGGGGGTCTGCAGACCCCTCACTTCACCCATCCCCATCCAAAGGTGTCTCCCCATCTCCCTGGAGGAGCCAAAACTCTGTGCAACAGCTCAAAAGAAAAGGGTCAAAACCCTTTGAAATCAGGAAAGCACCAGGGGTGTCAGCAGCATCTCTGTCCCTGTGTCACCTGAGGTCCCTCAGCCACAGCCCTGTCCTGGCGTTTTCACTGAGCCACGAGATCACTGAGATCTCATAACAGGCTGGAGTTCATGAAATGATAAAGCTGAGCGACTTTAGCCTGATTGAAGCAAAATATTTAGAGAAGGCTTTCCAGTGTTTATAGTGGGGGGTTGGAATTTTTATTTCATTGGAAATTTGGAGCTGCTGACACTGTTGCTCAAATCTGGGATGAAAGAGGACTGGAACAGTGGTGTTTTTGGCTGGCTGGGAATGCTGTGCCGCAGCCAGCTTTAACAGCCTTGTCTTATTCCCCTCCAAGCAGAGGATAAAAGAGAAATATTTTCATTTTCCCAAAGAAAGCCAGAACAAAATTCCTAACCTAGGTTTGCAGCAGCTGGGGAAGGAGAAGACTCCTCAGGTGACTTCCAAATGTTTGCAGTGATTGAAGTGTCTGAGGTGATGCTGCAGGTGAGCTGCAACCTGGGAATGTCAATGTTTTCCATACTGGGCTGCTCCTTTGGAACCCCAATTTATTGGACACTGCTTTGGGAGCATTCCAAGGTGCACCTGATTGGGAATAACTTTATTTGCAAGAATGGCTTTACATTTAAATTTAAATGGGATATTGGGGAGAAATTCTCCCCTGTGAGGCTGGGGAGGCCCTGGCACAGGGTGCCCAGAGAAGCTGTGGCTGTCCCAACCCTGGAAGTGTCCAAGGCCAGGTTGAACCTGGGCTAGTGGAAGGTGTCCCTGCCCATGGCAAGGTCCCTTCCAGCCCAAACCACTCTGGGACTCTGGGACTATCCCTGTTGGCTTGAGTCCTTGCATGTGCTGGAGTGATGTTTTTAGCTTTGGAAGACTTCATTCATTTTTAAATTTCCCTTCTCACATCTCTCCTGCAATGACCTGGGCTTTATAATTTAAGGAATTTCATTGAATTGCTGTGGAATTCTGAGCTGCAGAGACAGGCAGAGCTGGGTGCTCCCTCTGGTGGGGCTGGCACAGGGGGCTGCTGCCAGCTCCCACTGCTGTTCCTCCAGCCCTCGAGGTGTCAGGGACTGAGCAACTGCAAGGGATGAAACCTCATTCCCTTTCCCTCAGCTGTGGCTCTGCTGGGAGAGCTGGGAGGAGCTGGGGATGCTGGGAACGCAGGTGAATGGAGGGAGGCAAAGCCTTAGAATTTCCATTAACATCAGTCTTATTCCAGGTGTGGTAGAAAGATGGAAGGGCTTCTCTTCTCCCTCCAAGGAAATCCCAGTCCCAATGAGCACGCTGCAAAGAGCCAAGCCCTGAGCTGAGCTCAGCTCCTGCGGCTGCTCAATCAATACTCCCTTCCCAGGTTAATGCAGTCAGCAGCTCAATTAAGGGAAAACCCGTGGGAATGGGTGTAAGTGTGGGTTTGGATGGAGCAAACAGCAGGTCCCTGTAACCCGGCTCCCAGAGCAATCAAACCCAGGCTGCTGTGCCTGGAGAGCTCTCCAGAGCCAGGTGTCTGTATGGGACACGTCAGCACCCCCAGATCCCCAAGAAACTGGCTTTGGGAACAGCCTGCAGAGCCTTCCTGAGCTTGGGAATGCTCTGGGTATGGCAGCAACAGGAGCAGCAGGGAGCGATGGAGCTGGGAGAAGTCTCCAGGTAAAACACAGAAAATTTTGGCTCCCTGTGCCCACAGAGCTCTTTGTGTCCCCACGCTGGGCTGACAGGATGAAGCCTGCAGTAAATGAACGCAATCAAAGTGAGGAGGGAAGTTCCTGTCTCTGGCAGAGGACGTTAGAGGGGAGGGAGGAGGACAGGGATGATGTACGAGAGACAGGAGCGTTCCCCCCCTCCTTCCTTCCTCTAATGAATTTTTCCCATTAGCTTGAGGTGATTTTGTGAAATCCGTGTTGACTCTGATGTCGCAGTTCCTTCCTCCTTCTGTGAGGACAGGAGAGAGGACAGAACTGGAGAGATCCAGGACTGAGGCTGTCACCTGGAATGCGGGAGTGTGGACCCAGCAATTACCTGTGTGAGAGACTGCTTTATTGACCCAAGTAAATAAAGTGCAGGGAACAGACCCTTGGTGATGTGGGGAGGGAGGAACGGGATCCATTATTCCCTCCTGTGATAAGTCCTTGGCTGGGCTGGCAGTTGGAATCAGGAAGATCATTTCTCTAATCCAGATGGTTAATAAATGTGGATTGCTTTGCTAAAACCACTTGACAAAATGCAATTACTGCTGGCTGCAGAGCTTCCAGACAAGAAGCCAGGCTGGGAGCAGGCTCTGCTCTGGCTGGAAAAGCCACGGGGCTGAGGGAGCTGCTGTCATTTCTGGGGCCATCCCAGCAAAGGACTCAAAGGTGTTTCCTACACTCACCTTTCATTGGGAGCTTGAGGTGTTCTCCTGCCCCTGCATCCTGGTGCTCAGCACAGAGTGCTGCTGCTGATCCCACTCTCTGCCCTTGGCATTTCCAGGCTGGGATATGGACATGGGGCCTGGCTGAGGGAAGGATTGTCCAGCTCTGCTCTGCCCTGGGGCAGCCTCATCTCGAGCCCTGGGGCACTTTTGGGCACTGCAATATCAGAAAAATCTAAGGCTGTCAGAGAGTGTCCAAAGGAGGGACACGGGAGTGGAGGAGGGTCTGGAGGGGCCACACGGGATGGGGAGTGGCTGAGGGAATTTTGATTGTCCAGCCTGGAGAAGAGGAGACTGAGGGCAGAGCTGAGCAGGGGCTGCAGCTCCTCCCGAAGGGCAGCTCTGATCTCTGCTCTCTCTGAGCAGGGACGTGACCTCCCCAGGGAATGGATGGAGCTGTGCCAGGGAGATTTAGGTGGTTATCAACAAAAGGTTCTTCCCCCAGAGGGTGTCAGGCATTGCCCAGGCTCCCCAGGGAATGAATGGGCACAGCCCCAAGGCTGCCAGAGCTCCAGGAGGGTTTGGGCAGCGCTGCCAGGCACACGGTGGGATTGCTGGGGTGCCTGTGCACGGCCAGGAGCTGGACTCAGTGATCCTGGTGGCTCTCTTCCAACTCAGGAGATTCTCTGATTCCCTAATTCCACGTTTTGTTGGTGCTCCTTGGCTGTGTGAGCAGTTGGTGCCTCCTGGCTGGGAGCCCCTTGGGAAACATCCCCCAGCACCGGGTAAGGAGCCGTGGTGGGTGCAGGGTTGGGTTCTGGGCTGGAGCCCGCTTTGAGGTTTCATTGCAGCCTTGCACAAGAAGCAGTTTGGAGGTTAAAAGCAGCACACTCGTGTTTATTTCTCCGCTTTGGCACATCTGCTACTCACTAAAGCTATTTTGGGGGCTCTAAAAGTGGCAGTTTTAGAGAGCTCTAAATGGGTCAGCAATTTCCGGGTTTTTTCTTTCCTGAAAAAAATATAATTTGAACCACAGATGGGAGGCATTCAAAAGGGTTAAGAGAAGGGTTTAGGGACACCTCTTCCATGCCCAGGTGAGACAGATCTGGGAGTGGAATAAATGAACATTCACATTGAGAGCTCTCCCCTTTTGAATCCAGCTCACCCCATCCTTACACCAACCCTGGGGCATGGATAGATGTAATCCTATAGAATCCCACGTCCAGGGATGTGATTCCAGGTGGGTTTTCCTCGACTTGCCCTGGTGGGAAGTAAACCAGAGGTGAGTCTGTGGTGAGCAGCACTTTCCAGTCTGAGCTCAAAGCAGAGTTGTGTTCACACGTTAATTCCAAATCCCATCTCCAGGCCAGGCTCCCGGAGCTTCTCCAGCCCCAGGAATGCTCCTTGGGAGCTCTCTAGGTCAAACAGTTATTTTTTTAGAGGAAACACTTAAAACTAAAATGCTGCAGAATTTCCCCTGAGGTTACAGAGTTTGTTTAGGCTTCTCCAAGCAGAGGATCTCAATCACTGGGAACTGCAAACCTCCCCCGGACGTTCACCTCGTTCACCCCGCTCCCGTGGCAGGCACGGCCCAGTTTCCAGGTTTGCACAGCAAACAACAACACCAGAGCTGCTCCCTCCACAGATCAGCTTCCAAGGGAATGGCAGAGCTGAGCGAGGAAGGGGAGCAGGAACTGAGCAGTCCAGAGCAAGTACTCCACGGCCAGGAGCAGGCACGGGTTGGATCAATGATCTTAAAGGTCTTTTCCATGAATGATTCCATGATCCCACCAGGCCTGGGAGTGCTGTCCAGCCCCTTGGCAAGCACAGCATCCCAGGGAGAAGGATGGGGAGGCTCTGTGGGAGGGGGTTACCAGCGGGTCAGGAGGAGGATGAGGGGCAGGGAAGAAGGAGAGGGCAGAGGGGCAGTGTGGGCCATGTCTCCTCCCGTCCTCAAATGCAAAACATTCCCTCTGACCTCCTGAATTTCCATCCAAAAATAACCCGTTCTCAGTGTGGTGGTGGCTCAGAGAAACACAATTTATCACAACACAAAGGCAGGGTTGGGGATGTGCATTTGAGGGTGGCAAGGGTCCACTTTGGACTCTGATCAATGAGTTCTAAAAGAGCTTTTTGGGGACAGGGAGACCTGGGGGTGGGATTTGAAGGTGGGTTTTGGTCTGCAGGAGGTCGCATCCACTTGATGGTCGATGTTTGTGCCAGCGCCGTTTGCCCTTGGGTGTCCTTAGCGCCAGCCAAACCTTGGGCCAGGTTCTCCACAAGCAACTCCTCCAAAACCCATGGAAATCAGCGTGGGAGCAGCTGAGGAGTGACCCCACACTTCCACGGACGTTTCTGCTTTCCAGTGAACATTGGCCTGCTGGAGCTGCTGCCTCTTCCAGGACGCTGCTGGCGGGCTCATCCTCTCGGAGCAATTATCCCGCCGTGGCTCCGCCTTTGCAGAGCCGCCTTTCCAGTGGGGAGAGGAGCTCTGGCTGGAAGGACTGGAGGCAAGTCAGAGCTAGGAAAGCAATCAATTGTTCGTTAATGGAGTTACAGTAAAGATGTTATCCAAAACCACCGTGGCTGCCTAATTATTCATAACATCCCTCTGGAGATTCTCCTTTTGGCAAACTGTGAATCTCTGCTTTGTTGCCACAATAAAAGCAGTTTCAGGGCTGTAAATGAGAGGGTACAAATTACCATGGAGGCCCTGACAATATGGCAGCTCCCGAGCCTTGGATTACATGGTAATTTCCATGCAATATCCAGGTTATTACATGGTAAGTGCCATGTCATTACGGGCTAAATGAATGATTATCACCCCTGCTTGACAAATTCACCTGACAAATCTTCCTCCCTCCTCGGTCTCTGGGATGTCTGCAGGCAGGATGCTGTTTCCATGAGGAACAGCATGGTCGGGTGGGCTCTTCCACCCCTGGATTTTCCCAGTCCCATGGACAGCACAGGGTTGGATGGGCTGTGTAAAGCTGTGACCCAGCTCTGTGTGCGTGTTCCAGACACAAAATATTGATAAGAATTTTGGAATATCCATGTCAGTGGAAACAGCTTCAAAGTTCCCCAAAGGAGCAGAAATGCTCCAGTGCAGCTGAAGGAACTGTTTGAAAATCCTGAGTTAACAGGAGTAGAAAATTATTTACAGTCTTCTCTCAGCTTTATCATTCATGCCCTGAATATTCCAAAGCTTCTGTGCACACACTGGGAAACAGCTCCAGCTGGGGAGTGAAAGTTTTTCTCTTTGTACAGCTTAAGGCTGCTTAAAACTGCCACAGATCTGATCCAGAGTTTTGTGACACCTTTAAATTCTCTTGCATTAGGCTTGAGGAGGTCTCATGGATTTAAGGAATGGCCACAGCCTTGTGCACAACAAGAATTCAGCTGTTCAGGGAACTCGAGTCCTGTGAATAGCCATGGTTTTTCCACAGGAATATCTATGGGTGTCTGTATTTAACCTATAGATCTTTCTAGAGCATGATCAGGCCCAGCCTGGTGATGTTTGATGGGTGTTAGGGACCTATCCAGCCTGAATATCACCACAGGGAGGGATGTTCAGCCACAGGCAATCAGTGCTACTTCCCAGACTGGGAGTTCTACCCTGGAGAATAAACAACCAACAGGAAAGGGAAAGATTCAGAAATGCCAAATCCTTTAAGCCCTAACACTTCCCTGGGCCTCAGAAGCTCCAGCCCCCACAGCCCTGCAGGATTTGTATTTTATTTGCACTGGTATCCCCTGGGAAGCCAAATTCTGGATGGGCCCAAAGCTCCACATCTCCTCCTGTGCCTCCTCAGCGTGTTTCCTCCCTGTCCTGCTCATGCTAAGGACTAACAATCCAGAAAAAAATGGTGCAAATATTTGTCCCATGTCCCCTCCCCAGGCAGACTGAGCGATGAAAAGGGATCTCCCTTTGATATTCCAAACAGCCCATGTGCACACGGGCCCAGATTCCACACATGGCTCCCAGGTTCCTTGGCAGAACACCTGTATCCCAACTATTCCCACTGTTCAGACTTCCATGGGAAACTGCTCTGCTTTGGCCCTAAAACCACAGCTACAGCAGCTTTGGAAACCTCCTTCTGTCCTGCACCATCACAGACACCAGAGCAACACTCTGCTTATTCCTGGGTAACCAGCTCCATGTTCTCCCTGCCCAACCTGGTGAGTTTGGAGTTGGAAATCGTCACCAGCCTCTTGGCACAGTGACAGTTATCCTGCAGTAACTTTAAAAATAATCACAATCCACAAGGACAAGCGACATTCCTGAGCCTTCTGATGGTATTTGCAGAGCTCAGAGTTGGCTTGAAATGGAAAAGGAGAAAACAGCCCAGGTAGATCTGGAGCTGGTGAAAGATCAAAGGAGAGAATCATGGAACCATAGAATCATGGAATCGTATGGGTTGGAAAAGACCTCGAAGATCATCAGGTCCAACCATCAGCCCAGCACCACCCCCATACTCCCCACTAAACCCCATCAAGTGCCACATCCCCATGAGTTCTGAACACTTCCAGGGATGGTGAGGGGCTGGCCATTGTTCCTCTGCTGTCCCTGCTCAGGAATGAATGCCCAGTCCCTCTGCAGAGTAACGAGCAACGCCCATTCTGAGACTGCTGCTAGCAATCACCATGGATAAAATTGCTGCCCCATTGCTCCAGCAGTGTCCCAGGGCAGGCTCTGCCAGCCCCCTGTGCCACCAGGGCCCGTGGGCTCTTGCTGTGGGTGCCAATGCTGCTGCAGCAGCTCCGAGGGACAATTAGGCTCCATCAGGCAGCGCTGACATTTAGCACCAACCCCCCCTCCCATCTCCTGCCTGAATTTCCTTGCTCGCCTTTCAGAGCAAGAAATAAATGGTGCATTAGAGAGAAGGAGAGAGAGATGAGCTTTATTAGCTGTTTATGGAAGAAATTAAAATTGCTCATTAGAAACCACGACACCGGCAGTGCCCCGCTCCCTGGCAGAGCCCCGATGGTTCCGTGGGGAGCGCTCGCCTTTTATTCATTTGGGCTGGCACCTGCCCGGCGCCTCCCTGCCCTTCTGCAGATGGGTACGGGGGGACTGCAGGGAAATGTCACCGCTCCTTCCCCCTCCCGAGTCGCTGCTTCCCCCTCCCGAGTCGCTGCTCCTGGTCGGCATCGGCGCCGGCAGCTCGGGATGCTCCGCTGCGCCGCAGGGCAGCCGGGGCTCGCTGCGCTTTGGTGGAGAGGATGCCAGGGGCGAGGAGGTGACCTGGTGGCCGCGCACCCCGGCCGTGCCATTCCTGGGTGTCCCGCACCAGCCGGAGCAGTCCCGGGGCTCAGCACGGTGGAGAGGCGGATCTTCCTCTCCATCTCTCACTTCGTGGGCAGGCAGCGTTTCCACGTTACCGTTTATGCCGAAAACTTCTAACACGAGACCTTGTTCACGAGTTTTGGGGCTGCGTGGAGCCGGCTGAGCCAGCTCTGCCCACTGCCAGCTTGGCCTCTTGCTCCTCTTTTTCCTCTTCCTGCCTTGCCCTCTCCATGCCCTCCTGCCCTTCCCACCAGCCCCACCGTGCTGTGCCCTCCGAGCTGCCCGTCCTGGCTGTGCCGTGACCCCGCCGTGCCACGCCGGTGGCACCGGGGGCAGGCGGGAGGAAGCGGGGCCAGGAGCACTTCAAAGGCTCTGTATCTCCTCACGCAGCTGCCATAAAAAACAATCCAGGTTTCCGCTCCCGAGTCCCGCGTTGCCCTCGCAAGGGACATCTCTGGGGGCAAACGGATAAATCTTTCATCTCCTCGCTCTGGGTTTTATTAAATGCCTCGCACATCCACGGAAAATGCAGATTGCTGATAAATTCGGGCTGGTTACGGCAGAGGCAGATGGAGATTAACTGAACTGACTGGAAGTTGGCTCTTTCCAGGAAGATGGAGAGCTCCGGGATGTGCTGACACCGAAAGGCACAGCCTGCCCGTGTGGCACAGCCTGGGAGAGAGAGCACTGAGCCCACTTTGGCAGAGGTGCTGCTCTCCTGGAGAGGTGTTCACACCCTCCTGCCTCCAGGGTTGGTGCAGCACAAGCTTTGCAAAGCTCAGGGTCATGGAAAGGGTGTTTAACCCTGGTGTGGGGACCAGCAAGGTCCTGCCCAGAGCAGACACAGCTCAGGGAAGGGGAGGTCCCAGGGCTCTGCGTCACCTGGCCCCACTCAAGGTGGGTTTCAGCAACAGCCCTGCTCTCCATCACCCCCTGTACACCTGCATGGATATTCCTGGGGGATCCCCGGGAATTTTGTGAGGATATGGGTGAAAATGATGCCTCCTCACCCAAAAATCAGGCACAGCTTCAGTGACTGTCACAGCTGAGAGGGAACCAGGCACTCAGGGAATGCAAGACTTGTTGCTCACATGGGAGGTTTGGGGTGTTTCATTTTCCCTGAGCTCTTTGGGAATTTCAAGTCCCACTGAAAGGGCTGAATGAACTTGTTTAATCAACAGCTCCGCAGGCTCCAAAGACTCCTCAGACCTCTAAAATTGGGCTGCAAGAATAGAGAAATAGCATCTTCTCTATATCTGTGATGGAAGAAGGCAAGAAGTTGTTGGGACAAAGCTGCAGAAAAAAAAAAAAAAGTGCATTCACAAGGAGCAACACTTTCTCTACCCTGGCAAGGTGACTTGAGATATGGAGGCTCCATCCCAAAGGTCTCTGGAGCAGTTTGGGCAGCCATGGAGGGCTCAGATGGGGACAGCTTATCTGTCTGCTTGAGGACAGACCCAGTAAATGTAGAAAACAGTTGCTCCAAGATATGAGATGAAATAAAATTAGGCACAAGAAGCTCAAGAATGAACTTCAAATGCCCTTTGGGGCAGCCAAGCACTCGGGGCTGTTCTAATCAGTAACCTCCCCATTCCCCAGCCGCTGCAGCAAGCCCTGCTAAGCAGACAGATTTTCCATTAAGCCTGGAAGAAATGGCAAAGTGCCTTAATGAATGTCAGAGTTAATACCCCGTTTGTTATAGGCTGCGACTGCAATGTGATGGGTTTATAAAGCCGGCCCCTCATTACCCTTATCAATATTATTCTTACTCGGTTCCCGTCTGCGGGCCAGATCCGCATCCAGCCCTTGGCTGCGGCTGCTTGACATGGGAGCTGCCTGCCTGAGGATCTGCAAGCCATCCTGCATCAGGGCACTTTCAAACCAGTAAAAAAGGGAATAAAATCCAAGAACTAAGGCAGGTTGAGCGCATAGAGCGTGTGTCTGAGCGAGCGCACGGTGCGCGGCATCGCTGCAGCCGCTGCAGCTCTGATTGAAACCAGACTCAGGAAAGAAGGGCTGTAAACGTTTTTTCACTGCCTGTCCTAAGAAATTTATGTCTCACCCACTCCATCATCTCCTTCAGGGCTGCCTTTTTTTGCAGCTGTCTTCAGAGACCATCGGCTGAGTCCCTTTATGAAGTCCAGTCCATGATGTCACCCAGAACCATAACTCACTCACCTCCCTGGCTGGGCTCTGCACGGGGGTGCCCCATAAATAACGGCCCAGGCCGGGGGGAAGCCTGCCCTGCTCAAGGAAAACCTTCCTGACATCGGAAGGGAAGAGAGAGGAACATGCACATGGGGCAGGGGGACCCAGAGTGGGGTTTGATGAACACAAAACCACAACTGTGCAGAGCAAATGGGACAGAAAAATCAGTGATGTTGTGTCCAGCAGAACTTGCTCAGGAGAGGCCAAGGTGAGCCCCAGCTGCCTGGACATCCATTAAACCTTCCAGGGCTCTGCCTCCTCCGGAGGAATCCAAACCATGTGCTGGAGCCCCAGTCCAGGGTGTTGTTTGCTGCCTGGGATTAAAATGACTCAGCAGCCGAGATGGATCCATCCTTCGGTAGCACCCAATTGGTCATGACTAAAACGTGCTCTGACTTTGGGGTGTTTTTGGGCCCCACATCCTGGTGAAGTTGCTGCTCACCCGTCACACTTCTCGAGAGCAGGTGTCCACATCAGAGAGCGCCAGGCCCCCGCCAAGGCCCATCCCCACGGTGGGGAAGCTGAGGGTAATTGTTTCATTGTGTCTGATAACATGTGGTTTTGCCATATTTATAATCCAGCGCTATTAAAAGGGGAAAAAAGAGATCAACTCAAAATCCCTCCACCGCAGTTGGCTCTAATTGTCCCTGTCCCACCACTTCCCCCTTTCCCAGTCCTGCTTGTGGGCTGTTTTGGCAGCAGAGCCAAAGCAGGAATGAGCTGTTGGGATGAAGTTTATCCTTCGGTGGGATGGCCTTGCTGGGGAGGACTGAGCGCTCTCAGTTTTCCTGGGAAGTCTGGACTTCATCTGCTTGGGAGCAGAGCCTGAGGAGTGCCACCTCCCTGGGACACCTTCACCTCTGTGCTGGAGCCACACCGATGGTAAGTCACGACTCTCCCCCGGGAATTGCATCAGTTAATGCCACCGCGGCTCTGTGGTCAGCTGGGCTGGTCCTGACAGCTGGGAAATGCACAGGCTGAGAAGAAAGGGCTCTTCTCGCATCTCCTGCATTTCTTCTCTTCCACTTGTGGATTTGCAGGGCCTGGATCTGTGGTCCCCAGCCACTTGTTGAACCACAGAAGTCCCCTCCCCGTGATGGTTGTTGCCAGGAAAACAAACAAGCAGAAAGACTTCAACAGCATCTGCAGGACATCTCCTGAGCCACACATTCCAGAAAACTTTAGAGCTTTGGAGGGAAGGAGCAGGTTCTGCCTGCTTGGTTGTGTGGGCCATGTTCTCAGTGCCTGGAGCTGTGCCACACAGTCTGTCCCAGCAAAATGTCCTCAGGAACTGGGAATGCTGTGCAGCCATTCCTCAGTGCCTGGGCATCTGCTGGAGTATGGGATGCATCCAGGGATTTGGTTCTGAGCTGGAATTTATTGCCCTCTCCTCTCCTTTCCTCTCCTCAGTAGATGCAGAAGTGGGGGATGGTGATGGTGTCTTTTTTCCTTTCTTTCCTCCCAAACTGAAATTAAAACCAGCCAAAAGCCCACCATGATGGGAATGTCTGTGAGCTGGAGCGTGCTCGGGGTGGCCACACAGGTCCATGGGATGATCCAGGCAGCTGATGGATGGATGGACCTTTCTCCAGCACCACAGGATAATATTTGTGGAAAGGGGTCTACCATGTGTCCCCACACCCCCACAGCCTTCTCAGGCTTCTCTTTCTCCTTTTTTTATATTCCAAGTTGCACTCAAAGCCCTCGAAACCACTCCAGCAGAGCTTGCCCATTATCCGTGGGATGCAGAGGAGGGCGGTTTCCATGGCACTGCAGCATCCCCCTCCTCCACGGCCGTTTCTGGGGGGCTTCACTGCTCCATACCTGGACAGGGGCTCTGGAGCCCTCCCCAGGGAGGGCCCTCCTGGGGCTTGCACCGAGGATTCCAGCAGCCTGTCCCTCCAGGCGCATCCCACTGGTTCTTGCCGGCCTTTGCCACTCGGTGATGACCGGCGCCTGTCAGCCTTAGTGTTCCCCCCAGTGGAATGTGAGGGATCCCCAAGGCGGAGCACGGGGCAGGGATGTGGCTGTCACCCCCCAGCCCTCTCCCTTTCCCCCCGCTCCCGTCCCTCCCGTGCATCCAGCTCCCCTCGGCGTGGCTGCCTCCCTGTTGGAAGCTGGGATAACGCCTCCAACACTGCCGTGGCATTTGGGATTCCAGCATTTGGGATTCCAGCAGCGCTGGTGGGGCTCCTCGCTCCCGCCGCGAGGAAGGAGCAGAGAGGGAGGGCTCTTCAGCGCGCCTCGGCTTTGCTCCCCGCGCACCACGGAGACAATGGCGTTTAAAACGCTGAGAATGGAAGGGAGGGAAGCTGCTGGTGGTTAACCTCAGGCGGGCAGCGCGATGAGCCGGGGCTGGCGTTGTCAGGGGGACGCGAGCGGAGCTCTCCGCCTGCCCACGCCGCGGCCCGCGCCCGCTGCCCGCCGGAGCTGTCAGCTCCCATTACGGCCCTCAATGGACGCGGCCGTCCCTCGGCACAAGGAGCCTTTATTCCTTTGGATGGGAACCAGGAGAAGCGGGAGAATGCGGCGCTGCGCGGGCTCAGATCCCCCAGCTGGGATGTTTCGGTGTCTGATTTTACAGGCAACCAGCGAAGGGGGCAGGGAGCCCCGGGGTGGGAACGGCTCTTCCTCCCTCACGGGCCCTTCTCGGGGTGGGAGCCGTGGAGACTTTGTCACCTGGTCCCTGCTGTCGCATGAGTCACCGCGCAGGAATTAGAGCATGTAATGATCCCGTTTCCATCCCGCCATCCCGGGATCTGAGTGTTGCTGATGGATCCGGCCCCCGTGTCCCACCTGGCTGGGACAGCACAAGGTGACACCTGCCGGGGGTGTGCCTGGAGTGCCGAGCTCGCCGCGGGGGCTTTGGCAGGGCTCGGAGTGGGGCTCGGTTTATGGGGTTTGTGGTATCGGTTGTCAGGGAGTTCGTGCCTGACGTCGGGAAAACGCTTCCTGGCAGCTGTGCCGCAGTTCGGAGGCTGCAACCTGAACGGGGGGACCCGCGGCCGGGCCGTGGGGACTGTCCCCGTCCGGGGGAGGCGGGACAGGAGGCGCCTGTGGATGCTGCTGCGGGAACACCACGTGTGAGCATAAACCCTGCGAGCAGCGGGATATTGTCAGATCCAAACACCACTGGTGATCCCTGGCTGACCACGGAGTGATGGAGAACTCTTCCCAAGCTATGCTTTAATTTTTCCTCTTTCTGGAGAATGTGGAAACATCTGTGCCTGCCTCTCATATTACTTTGATTTTGGTGTCATCTTTGCCTTCTGATCCAGAGGAGTTATCGTGGTTTCTTTTCCCTCGATCCAGATTGTGCTGAGTATCCATGTCGCTGCCTTCCCGGGAGTTCACACTTGATTTCTCTCTGAAATCTTGGATAAATACCATCCAGGCCGGGGGATTTACTACACTTTCTCCAGTTGCTCCCTGATTTCCTCCTCAGAGACTGCCCTGCCCGCTAAGGTCACATTCTGATTTCCTATGCACAATGCCTTTGAAATGGAAATGTTTCCCCTCATTGTCTTCTCCAGTAAAGATCAAGAGGAAGAACTCGTTTCTCCCGGCTTTTCCACCCTCCATAAGCGTCCTCTTCTCCCCAGGGGCCAAACGCGTGCCACGGTCCTACCCCACAGTCACAGGCAGTATCTCGTGTGTGAATTTGTGAATTCACAAATTCAGTGAATTTCCAGGCTTGTTCTGGCACCTCCTGGGCTGTTTTGGGACACCCTTGTTTCTGATCTACAACGAAGTTGCTTCCCAATTCAGGAAGAACTTTCCCATCTAATTTTAAAGGGGAATTTTACGCACCTCCAGTTAGCACAATCTCCATTCCCATGGCCAGAACGGATTCCCCTTTTCCCCTTTATTCCTAACTCACCTCCCTGCACAGGCCAGGTGGGTCCAGCACGATCGTGTCCTGGATTGTCGCCAGGAGCTTGTCCCATCCCTCCTGCTTCAAAGGACATGTCAGGAGAGGAGAGTCTGCCTGAGAGGCTCAGCACCCCCAGCACTGCTGGGCTGGACCCGGGCCAGGTGCCTCAGCCCCCAGCCCTTCATCTGCAGCTCGGCTCCCGTCTCGTGCCGGGGCCGTGCCAGCAGAACTCCATGGAATGCCATTTCCCAATGTTCTGCTTGTTAACAGTTGCCCACAAAGATTTAAAAGTCTCAGATGTGTGTCCAATCTGTTGGCTTTGGTAGAGTGATCAGAAGGGACCCAAAGGACTTGTGACTATCTTGAAATGTTATTAGAAGTTTGACTGAATCGCTGATTTTTAGAACAATAACCTTCCCAAAGACTTCAAGTCATTCCTCTGCAAATTGGATTTAAAATAAAATTAGAATGTGATGGAGGGAATTTTCTATGTGCTGGGGGGAGGATTTCTGCTGGAGCTCAGTGAGCAGAGGGTGTGGTGTAAGATGTATGGAATTATTTTAGCTGAAGCATACTTTCCTCTGTGCCCTTTTTCCCAGTCTCTCCTGGAACAGGAACTCCATAACATTTGATCCTTTAGACAAACTTTCAAACCCATAATGTTCAAGTGGGTTTGAAATTAGGCGTAAAGAGTTTGTTCATCCTGAGGAATCTCTGAAATGGATTATAGTGAGAGCTCCTTGTCTTACACCCAGTAATCCAAGAATCACCCAGTGCTGAAAGAAATGAGAATTGTTGTGTGTAGTGATGCACTTTTACACAACCAGCTTGGGCATCTCATCCCAGGGCAGCATCTGGTCAAGGACACTCCCCAGGTCTCATCAAACTTGTCCCTCTCATTGCCCATCCCTGGTGTTCCCACCTGAGGTGATCCCAGACAGCCACTGGCTATTGCTGTTCTTAGTGATGGAACAGGGAGAAAATTGGCACAAATCATTAAGAGTGTCTGATAATTCTCCAGGTGAAAGCCCAGCTGGGCTCAGCAGCTTTCCCAGATCCATTTCCCTGATTTACAGTCGTCATTATCCCGGGAACCCTCCACCCCTGCAGCGCCGCTCAGCCGTGAGCGCTGCAGCCTCCTTTCCTCACCCTTCAGCCACGGGAGCCTGAAGTCAACCCTGCCTCCACATTCCCACACGGTGAGGTCTCCAGGGTCTGCTGGTGGGAACTGGGAAGAGACAGGCAGTGGTTTCCTCCAGTGGCCAAATGCTGTGCTTGGTAGTCACTGGAAAAGGACTCTGCTCATGCTCTTCAGCTGTGTTTTAGTGGCAAATCCATGCAGGACTGGAGTTCCTGTGCAGGATGGCTTCCAGGTCCTTCCCGAGACAGAGGAAATGCTGATGAGCACAGAGCTGAGGGGGCACCTGAGCTCTAAGGGAGGAATGGTGGGTTTGTTCCCATGTTCACTATTCCCAGATAATGGGGGTCCAATCCGTGCCTCATTCCTGCTTTCACTTTCCCCAGATAAAGGCAGTTGTTGGCTCATTATGACGTTCACTATTCCCAGATAATGGGGATCTGTGCCTCATTCCTTTCCCCATTTCACTTTCCCCAGATAATTGCAGTCATTGGCTCATTCCCATGTTCCCTTTTCCCAGATAATGGGAATCTTATTCATTCCCACTTTACCTTTTCCTGGATGATGGGGAGCCGGAGCACTCCCAACCCCTGCAATAATTCCTGGAGGATCTTGTTCTTTCCCAGCCCCAAGAGTGTTTGCTGAACCTGAGCTGACAGGAATGATCCTCACCTCTGGATCCTCACCTCTGGATGGCAGAGCCAAGTCACAGCAGGGACAGAGATGTCACCACACCATCAGCCACCTTCCCCTCCCCACCCTGCTCTGGGACTGCTCTCAACAGTTCCTCTCTGGAAGTTCTCCACATCTGCTCTCTGGATTTCTTTGCCAGCCTGCACAAGGGGAGAATGCTTGGCAGGTCCTCTCCGTTTGGGAGAGCTTTCCCCATAAAACAGGAAGGAACCCTGCAGCACTGAGGGAATATTTCCATATTGTTCATTCAGGCACCTGAGCCTGGACTTGGTCTGTGGGCCCTGAGCTGAGCCAGGTGTGGGGACAGAGCAAGGGGAGACCAGAAAACCGCTCTGCACAGAGGCCCTGGGGCTCAGCTTGCCAAAATAATGTCACTTTATGGAGCTTTCAGGTGACACCAGGAGAGAGGTGCCTGCCAGGGCTGCCCCTGCTGCCTGTGGCCCCACAGCCACAGGGCTTTAGGCAGATCCGGGAGATTTTCAAGTCCTTCCTCAAGTCCTTCCACAAATTTAAATGAACACGATTGTAAAATTAAAATCATTTTACATTCAAAAGTTAAAGGTTTCCCCTTGCAGGAAATATTGAAATGTCTTTGTTCAGCCTAATTTGTTTTTCTTTTAGGAGCAAGGGAGACAAAATAAAGAAGTGAGTACAGAAATAAGTGGAACATGCCAGGTGTTTTTTTCTTGTTGTTGTTGTTGGTGGTGGTTTTTTTGAGTTTTTTTTGGTTTTTGTTCAAATCTGGATTTTGCACCTCTCATAAACTGCTGATAGATGCATTTGTCCAACTTCAACTTCTACAGTATCCATTTATCAGCTGTGGCCAAGTCTCTAAAGCAGCACATGATTCCTACCGGGGAAGCAACAACCACAATGCATCCAGCCATTGGGAAAACAAGAAAAAACCATGGACACACGGGGCTTCTACCCTGCCTCATGTACCCATCGGTGCCCTTGAGCAGGTTTTGCGTTCTCGATGTTTTCTGCGTTTCAATCCCTCCCCAGCCCCCGCTGCCGCCGTGCTTTGTGTGCCGAGCTTTCTCCGGGATGGTTTTTCCATTGTCGTTCACGCAGGGCCCAAGGCAGAGTGCATTAAAGCCACCGGGGCGGGGGCAGCAGTATTTGCGTCTCTCGGAGTTAATTCTCCAGCCCGCTCCTCGTTCGCTCCCTTCTCGTTCTTTTGGGGCATTCCGTGGATGTTCCCGGGGGCGCGGGGGGAGTTTTGACCCTCAGCTCGTCGGGTTCACTGCGAGGAGCTTTTCCTTCAGAGCAGCCGGGATGGGGAAGATGTGCAAGGGTGTTCACCCGGAGGGACGTGGGAAAAGCCGGCTCTGGGATGCACCTGCTGCCTTGGGGACAGCCGTGGGAAACCTGGCCCGGGGCGGAGCTGCTCCCGTGGCTCCCGGAGCCCAGGCTGTCTCCTCTCCGCTGGCAGAAACTTTACTCTTCGTTCCAGGGCCGAACCTCGGCTGCATCAAGGCCCTGCCATGCCCGTGCTGGCACTGCAGCAGGAGGGGACAGCGTGGGGCACAGTGTGGGGCACAGTGTGGGGCACAGGGGCAGCAATCCAACCCCAGGGGACATCTCGGGGTCACTGCAGGTGACACTGCAGGCTCCAGAGAGGGGACAGGGCTCCTGCTCTCACCGAAGGACCAGGGGACACCAGGGACAGCAGAGCCCGAAGCAGCTCGTCCCCTCCTTTGTCTCCGCAGCTCCTCAGCACGGAGCCGATGGCAGTGGCCGCCTCTCCGCGGTGCTCCTGCCCAAAACGTCAGGATCCGGAGGCAATGGGATATTCATTCCTGCCTTCTGCCCCGCGGCTCTCCCCAGAGCCGTGATATATGAACAGTCCCGGGTTTCCATCTCCTGAAGCTGCCCCGCCAGCCTGATCCACCCCCCCTCTCCTGGGGGTACCCCAGGGCTTTCTCCGGGTCACGGGGCTACCTCTGGATTTCCTGGATTGTCTGAATTCCTTGTGGAAAGTTGTACATTTCTGAAATTCTATTTTTGGATTAATGAACATTTGGCAACAATACGAAGCCTGTTTGTAGCCGGTGGGGTGACCCTCCTAATGTATTCCCCGTGCCTCCTCTTCCCTCTGGCCAAATTCCCTCCAGAAAAGCCCTGGAGCCTTTCCCAACTTTACCCCAGGAATGAAATCAGCTCCACGTCTGCCACAGTGAATTTTTCCTCTGTCCACTGGCACTTTCTCTTTTCCCCACCTGCCCAAGAGGGAGAAAGGAAGGAGGGGAAGCAGATGGAGGCAGAGCTGCAGACGTGAAGTGTGAGAAAGGCAGCGGGGAAGAGGAAATTTGAGCATCAGGAAATTCTTCCGAGCACACGGAGGTGTCAGACAGAGCGATTGCCTTCCCGGGAATGGGGACCAGCCCCATGCCTTGGGAAAAGAAGGGAGATTCAGGTCAGAGCAGACAAAACCTGCAAGGCCCTGAGCTGGCCGGGCTGGGATCAGCATCCACATGTTCCCCTCCCTGGAGTAAAGGAGGATCCATGGGTTCAGCTCATTTTCCACCTGAATTCCCTCTGCTCTGGAGCCAGGCTGGGAGAGCTGGGGGTGTTCAGCCTGAAGAAAAGGCTCCAGGGAGATCTTAGAGTGCTTAAAGGGGCTCCAGGAGAGCTGGAGAGGGACTTGGGACAAGGGAGGGAGGGACAGGACACAGGAGAATGGCTTCCCACTGCCAAAGGGCAGGGATAGATGGGATATTGGGAAGGAATTCTTCCCTGTGAGGGTGCTGAAGCCCTGGCAAAGGTTGCCAGAGAAGCTGTGGCTGCCCCTGGATCCCTGGAAGTGTCCAAGGCCAGGCTGGATGGGGCTTAGAGCAGCCTGGGCTAGTGGAAGGTGTCCCTGTCCATGGCAGGGAGTGGGGTGGGATGAGCTGCAAAGTCCCTTTGAACAAAAACTGCTCTGAGATTCCACGATTCCCACAGTGTGGAGCCACAGCTGGACTCTGTCCAGTCACCTGCTCCCTCGTGTCCCCCAAGCCCCGGGAGCTGAAGGCTCCTCACAGCTCCTGCCCACACTCACCTCAGCTCTCAGCGGGAGTTTTCATGCTGCGGGAATGGGAATTCCATGAAACATCCCAAGCTCTCCCTGCACCAGCACTTCCCAAGCAGGTCCCTCTGTGTGGGCTGTGCTGTGGTGACACTTCCAGCCCGCCACCAGACAGGAGGAGTAGCTCATGCACTGATGTCAAACAGGGGATGAAGGGTCCCCCGTGACCTTTTTTTGCCTATTTCATCCCCAAAGAATTCTGCGAGGGAATTTTTGTGTAATTGGATTAAGTGTGGGGAACTTGTCCTTGCTGACAGATTGCACAGGCACCAAACCAACATCAGGGGGGTTGCCACTAAATCTTCTTCCACTGAAAAAAAAAAAAAAGGCAAATAGTAATTCAGGTTTGCAGCCAAACCAGATTTACCCAGCCCCGATGCAGAGGACGGATTGTTCCCCATCAGTCCCACAAAAGCCACCGAGACCCCTTTTTTCCTCTAGCTTCATTTTATGGCCACGAGCAACTCCTACACAGCTTTTCCTGTGAAAGGGGACTGCTTTTTAAGAGCAGCCCGTGTTTGAGGGACACAACGCCGCGGCAGATCCGCCGATATCTCGGCTCTCCAAAGGAAGGGCTATTAAGGAGATAAGGGAGATAAGGGACTGGGAGAACACTCTCTCTGCGGCGCTGAAGAGCGGAGGAGGGAGATAACTTGGAGCTCTGGTAAAGCCACCAAGCATTCCGTGAATAAAACTGTTTGAGGAATCGGTTTTCCTCACTGCAGCGATTGTGTTTTCCTGAGGGTGATGTTTATCCCTTGGCTCCGTTCCCGCAGCTCAGACACATCCAAGGCTCACCCAGGGCCCCATCCAGCGCTCCCCGGAGGAGCAGGGGAAGCCTGGTTTAAAACCCTGCACACCAGGGGACGTTCAGCTTGGACAGCAGCAGGAAATTCTTCCTGGAACTGGCAGGGGCTGCCCAGGGAGGTTTGGAGTCCCCATCCCTGCAGGTGTCCAAGGAACACCTGGAGGTGGCACTCAGTGCTCTGGGCTGGTGACAAGGTGGGGATCAGGCACAGGTTGGACTCGATGGCCTTGGAGGGCTTTCCCAGCCTTATTGATTCTGTGATTCCATTGAGTTCATCCCACCCAGTGGCTGCAGCCCCCACAGAGGCACCACCAGCTCACCCCAGGGATGGGCCAGCGCCGCAGGGCCCGTGTTGTCTGCCCAAGCTGAGCCCTGTCCAGCTTTTCCCTTTCCAGGGAGCCCCACAGCAGAGCCCAGAGCATGTGGAGCATGAGGAGCACTCCAGGACACCCCGAGGTGTCTGTGTCCCCCCAGCTTCCAGCCCTGAGCGTGGAGCCAGCTCCACTGCCAGTTATTTACAGAGCTCCACGGGCCACATCCAGCACGCCTTTGTTTTGTTTCAAGCTCTTAATGAGATTACAAAGTTTATTTTAGTCGAGAAAGACACCAATAAAAAGGATTTAAAAATCCCTCGGAGTCTTGCCGTACCCCAGAGCGCTCGGCCAGTGGGAGAGCTCCTCCAGATCCCGCGTTTGTTTTCCTTTCAGAGCAGCTGAGGCTGCTGCCTCCTGCATTCCCGTGCATTAGCAGCCTCTTCCCAGGTTGACCCCATGTATTATGGATGTGCTAAAATCTTCATGTTCTGAATAGGAGCTGCATTATTCATGGCTCTGCTTAGAGTTTGTCTTTAAAAGCCCTGCAGCCTTTTAATGAAATGCTCTGATTTTAACAGCAGCCAAGACCAGATATTTTGCTTTAAATTTTTTAAAAGTCATCTCTGTGGATTTTTCCCCCTCTTCACCCCCTGTCTTTGAAGGCTCAAGGCCACTCGGAAGACGGGATGGTGGCGGGGGACAGAGGCGGATGAGGAGGTGTGAGGGCTCAGGGAGGAGGAGATGGGGTGTGCTGATGGCCCCAAGCCTGTTCCAGCCCCACGTGAGTTTGGGGATGCTGGATGTCCCCAGGTCCCCGGGGGGAGTGGGTGCTCCACGGGACATCAGGGATGATGCAGCCAGGGGACGCACTGAGTGTGTGGCACTGAGCCTCTCCCAGCCTCGGGCAGTGGTGCTGCTCCTGATTTGAGTGACATCAAGGTTTCCTTGGAATTGTAAGGAGGGAAAAGGGGAAGATGGAGGGAGCAGCACCGCCTGGGCCCTGTGGCACGGTTCAGTGTGGAAGGTGCGGGCAATAGCTGGTGGGTGGGATGGAGGGTGTGGGGACCCCGTGGAACTCCACCGAGGAATTCCTAAGGCTGGCAGGAGCTGGAGCAGAGCCGGCACGCCCTGCCTGCTCTGGGAGCAGGGAAGGAGCTCCAGAGGCTCTGCCGGGGGTGCAGCAGCACAGCACGGAGCAAACAGCGTGGGCACAGCCCCAGCCCGGGCCCGGGGCTGCCTCTGCCTCCACCTGCAGTGAATTTGGCCTAATGACTTAAACACAGATCCCGTTTCCAGGCAAACATCCCAAGTGTTCTGTCCCTGGTGGCAGGGAAACTCCTTAAATCAAAGCAGAGCAACCCGATAGCCGGGGCCGCAGCTCGGGGCTTTATTGATCACATCTGGGCTGGGGCTGGGCTGGGACTGGGATGGGACCGGGAAGGGACTGGGATGGGACTTTGGGGAGCTGTGGACTGGGTCCCTGAGGAGGACACACTGCTCTCCTGCCCTGCCCAGAACCCTGGCCCTGCAGCCCCTCATGCTGAGCACTGGAAGGAGAGAGAAGAAAAGCTGGAATTTCTGACAGCTCCAGCCTTTCCCAGCCCAGCGCCACGGATTCCTTTTGTCTCTCCAGTTCCCAGGAGTTTCAGAGCACACTGAATGCCGTTGTTATTGTTTGGTAGGGTTTTGTGCTAATTCCTCGCTACCTCTGAGACTTGGGTAGAGAAAAGTTGGAAAAAAGCAAGTGATTGGAGGAACTTCCCTTCCTCTGCACTCCAAATGCAATTAAACACCAAGGTCCCTTCGGTGTGGGGCTGTGACATGTGGTGCTGGCAGTGTGGTGCTGGGGTGGCTGCTTCCCTCCCAGGCTCATTCCTGAGCTGCTCCTGGTAGCTCCTGGGAGTTAATGGTGTGGGACACACCAGCAGTGGCAGGGTCCCACTGCGCTCTCTGCCGTGCCTGTCACTCTCTGGGGCAGAGACCCCTCTCTGCCAGGGTTTCAGCTCTGTGAGAGGGAGGTTTTTGAGGCAATCACTGGATAGGGACACCCTGCCAGCACTCTGGGAGGAGCAGGAAAAGGTGGGATGGGGCACTCGGAGGGGGAAGTAGTGCCAGGCTGCCTGGCTGAGCTGGCCCTGATGGCTGAGCCCAAAGGCAGGTGCCACATGCAGCTCCAGCGCTGGCAGGACAGTGCCACCGTGTCCCAGACGGTGTGCCTGGGTGCAGAGCAGCCCTGGTTGGGTGCCAGTCCCCTGCAGCTCAGCAGGACTGCAGCCCCATCCCTGCTCCCGGGAGCTCCAGGCTCCACATCCTCCTGTGCGCGCTCAGGAGGCTCCGAGAGCCGCGGCCCCTCGGGGACACACCCGTCGTGTCCCATTTGGGAGGCAGGGCTCTTCCCGTGTCACATGGCTGTGTCTGGAAGCAGGTCACCCCTCGTTTCCATAAGATCACATTTCCAGGCCAGCGCTGCCCGCAGCCCTGCCATTCATGCTCCATTGGAGAGCCTGCACGGAGCGCGGGGAGAAAGTGATGTCTTAATTCACTGCACATTCTTAAATAAAGGAGAGGGAGAGAAAGGGAGCGGCTCAAGGTCAGCACTCGTTGCTGAGTGAGATTTCTTCAGCAGATTGTCTAAAATAGCCTGGAAAAAATAAATAAAAGCAAATTGATGGACACGCTATATTGAGGCGATGGGAAGTGAAGATGAAAAGAGAAGTGCCAGCTTGACTGCCAGCTTGGTGTGAGAATAAAACCTGCAAAAATATTCTCAATTGGTATTTTAATGGCTGACCTGAATGCTTAAAAAACCCCGGGATTGCTGACTTGAGCCAGGCAGATGCTGAAGCCATTTGTGCGTGGATAACACTGGGAGAATCCTTCAAAAATTATTTAATGATCAATCTCTCCAATTCTGGCTGCAGCTGACCAAATTCATTTGAAATCAAAATAAAGGCTCTCCATTACTTCCTTGAGCTTTGGATCAGGACCCTGAAGGCATTTAAGAGGCTTTGTTTTGTTTTGTTTTGTTTACCACAGATATTCCCGTGAATACTTTGAGGAGATGTTAATTGGAATTGGTGATGGAAGCTGGAATTCACAGACTGCTGGTTTGATACCTTTGACCGTAAAGCCCCTTGACCTTGACCCCCTGCCATGGACAGGGACACCTTCCACTGTCCCAGGCTGCTCCAAGCCCTGTCCAGCCTGGCCTTGGACACTTCCAGGGATCCAGGGGCAGCCACAGCTTCTCTGGGCACCCTGTGCCAGGGCCTCCCCACCCTCACAGCCAAGAATTCTTCCCCAATATCCCATCCATCCCTGCCCTCTGGGAGTGGGAAGCCATTCTCCTGTGTCCTGCCCCTCCATCCCTTGTCCCAAGTCCCTCTCCAGCTCTCCTGGAGCCCCTTTAGGCACTGGAAGGGGCTCTGAGGTCTCTCTGGAGCCTTCTCTTCTCCAGGTGGACACCCCCAACTCTCCCATCCTGATTCCAGAGCAGAGGGGTTTGTGCTGTTTTTATGAGTTGCAATTATTATTTTGGCCCTTTAAAATAAGCATAAAAACAAAACAACAAAAAAACCTCAAAAAACAAAAAAAAAAACCAACAACAACAAAACAAACAAACAAAAAAACCCACCTGCAAATAAATGGAAAAACATTGCTGGGATGGGATGGAATTATTCCAGTAGGAATTACAGCTGACCACCCTGGAAAGGCTGACTGGAGCAGAGGCTGGATGGGGTCAGATTCCCCTTCCCAAAGCCCAGGGTCTGTTTTTCCAGGTGTGAGCAGAGCAGCCCCAGGGGGATGAAGAAGGTACCAGACGTCCCTCACACATCCTCCGAGGTGAATTCCCAGCTGGACATTGGCCCCTGTCCCCTCTTTGGAACCACTCTGGGGCTTGTTCCAGCACAGCTCCTGCCCATGGCGTGCTCAGGGTGTCACACACAGTGTCAGTGACCATCCCCAGAGCACCTGTGTGACAAACATCAAACATTCCCTGGCTGCTCATGCTCGGATGTGACACAGCAGGGAAGCTGGAGCTGCCTGCAGAGAGGGAGAGCCAGACTGCCAGGAGAGACAGGGAGTGCAACTGCTGCCTTTTTGTCCAAAACAGGAATTTCTGCTTAAAAACAAAATACGGCTGAGATAAATAAAGATGAGTTAAAATGTAGGCAGCTGCCTCCGAGATCTTTCCTGCAGGCAGATCCTGAGCCTGCTGACAGCTCCCTGGCACCGAGAGGCTCCAAAAGCAACAACACCTCCAGTGGCTGGGAATGAGAGATCCTGGGGTGTGCCCAGGAGCTCCTGACCGCTCAGTACCTCGGGAAGCAGGGGTTGACATGTCCTGTGGCAGCAGGAGCCCAGCTCTGTGGGATGGGGGCACTGCTGAATCATGGGATCCCAGAATCACTGAGGTTAGAAAAGTTCTCTAGGGTCATCGAGTCCAGCCTGTGCCCAATCCCCACCTCGTCACCAGCCCAGGGCACTGAGTGCCGTGCCCAGACCTTCTTTGGACACCTCCAGGGATGGGGACTCCAAACCTCCCTGGGCAGCCCCTTCCAGTGCCTGACCCTTCCCATGAAGAAATTCCTGCTGGTCCCACAGATGGAGAGGTCTCTCATGGCACTGCCCAGCCACCATTCCCACTTTGGCTCATCACTGCCCATGGAAGGACATTTATCACATTCCAGCTCAAACTGAACCAGGGCTGGAGCTGCTCAGTCTCTCCTCCTGGGCTTCCCCTGGATCCTGCTCCTGTCCTACCACAGCCTCCCCTTGCCTGGAGCAGGATTATTCCCCCATGGATGTGAGTTCCTGCCAGCCCTGCCACTCTCTGACTGAGTGCTGCCATGCAGATATCCTGGGGTTAAAAGAATTGGCAGCTCTGGGTGCCCAGTTTGAGGCAGGGGATGTTTCTGATTGCACGTGGCCTTTTCTCCAACAGCCTGGCTGTTCCAAGCCCAGCTCCTGATGGCTTTCCCTGAAGCCAGGGATGCTCAGCTCTTCTGAAGTCAGCCCCCAGGATCTTGGATTTGGATATTTAAGGCAAAAGGCTCACATGAGATGTTCTGTTCACCAGTGAAAATCATGGCTGACATCATGGCCTGAGCTGAGGACTGCACCCCAAAATGATTGTGCATGCCTGAATCCCAAATCCATCTCCCATCCCTTCCTTTTCCTGCTTCACAGCCCCCATCCCGATCAGGATTTTAATGGCAAAGATACAGCAAATTTTGATGAGCTGTCCTTCCTCATGGCTCAGCACACGGCCAAGCCCAGCCGTGTTTTCCAGGCAGGAGGACACAAAGGGCATGTCCAGGCACAAAAACATCCTCCCAGTTTGGAAGCTCCTGCTGTAAAGAGACCCGGGGAAGAGCGAGAGCATCGTAAAGAAACGTTTGCCAGAATTCATGAGCTTCATTCCTGGGAGCAGATTTCAGCATTTTGGCTGAAACTTCGCAGAGTGATTTCGCTCCAGGCAGACACCGGCCCGGAAAATTTCATCTTCAGCCATTCCAGTTTGGCAAAGCCAAGAGCAACTGCAAACACAGGCCTGTAATGTGTGGAGAGGGAGCAGCCCGGGAGCCAGCACTGCACCCTGCACCCCATTCACTCCTCTCTTTCTGTAATTATTTGCTTAATCACAGCACACTTTTAATCCTGTGCCCTAATTAATGTGCTATTAAGAGCCGTGCAGGCCATAAACCTCCCTGTGCCATGAGCAGGATCATTTGCATCTGAGCTCGTTTTGTCAGCCCAGGATCTTGAAGCACTTTCTGAAGTAGAGATCATTAACCCCAGGTTCCAGCTGGCGGGGCCCAGACAGAGAGGATGTGACACCAATTGTCTCGCTCAGCACCGGTGTCCTTGTCTGGCAGATCACTGGGATATCCACTGGAATGCACAGTCTGGCAGTGCTGCAGTCCTGGGGGATCTCGGGAGTGCTGAGCCCAAGCACCACCTCTCCGTGGATGCTCTCCCTGTGCTCCTGCTCGTGGTTGTTGTCACCACTGGAGAGTGATGCTGGCCTCGTCCTGCCCATGGCGAAGAAAGGTGACACTGGGATGGCAGGGGAAGAGCAGAGGTGCTGTGTCTGGAGCTGGGAACAGGGACAGGGGGACAGCAGGACAGCAGGACAATGGTCTGACATCCCTCCTGAGCCTGGGCTGCAGGAAGTGCTGGCCCTGCTCCGGGACGGGCTCTGGGTGCTCGCCAGAGGCTCCCGGTGGATGTGCTCGCTCCAGGGCTGTTTACACAGGTGCTGCTTTGAAAAGCAAATGTTGCTGTTTATAAAATACTTTGCATCCATTTCCTGAGGAGCAGCAGCGCTGAGCAAGGTGGCTGAGCCCTGGATGTTCTGCTGCCAGCAGCTCCAAGTGTCCTAGTGCCATGTCCTTGACACATCATCCCTGCGAACTCTGCTGTCCCTGATGGGCTGGAGATGGATCCAGGTGAAAACAGAGACCAGCAAAACTCTCCCAGGCCCTGCCTTAAAAAACTCTACTGGAGAGAAGGACAGTTTCCCTTTTTAGGTCTGTCTGGGTAGAGACAGCCAGAAATGTTTGGAATCAGCAAGAGGAATCTTCACTTCCTCTGGTCATGCCTTCCATGACCCCCCATGAGCTTAGCTTTGGGGTGCACATGGATTTCAGGCTATTCCTCTAAATATTTAATGGAATCATAGAATTCTGAAATGATTGAGTTGGAGGGGAAATTAAAGCTCATCTGGTTCAAATCCTCAGAGCAGTGGCACCTTCCACTAGCTCAGGTTGCTCCAAGCCCATCCAGCCTGGCTTTGGACGCTTCCAAGGATGGGGCAGGCACAGCTTCTCTGGACAACCTGTTCCAAATTTCTGCAGAGGGGAGGAGAGGGGGTTGCCCCAGGCTCAGCCTCGCTGCAGCCCAGGGTCTGGCTCTCCTTGCTGAGCTGGCTCAGGGTCGTTTGTCTCCCCCAGTGTGTCTGGGTTTGATCAGCCCTTCTGTCCTGGAGCTCAGAGACTTCCCCTGATGACAGTCTCGTCAAAACCATTCCATTTCCATACAACTCCTTGGCTTTGACAGCTCCACATTTTCTGACAAAACCCAAACCAAAACAAGGCACTCTTGGAAATTTCTCAAGCAGCTGCAGGGGAATGCTGATGAGATTGGACATATTTGGGTGAGAAAAGGCATGGGGAACAACCCTCAGCTTTCCTCCTCTGGTTCCCGAGGATTTGATTTCAAAGCACAGACAGAACTGCCTCACCCCGGGTGACACAGAGCCACCATCCGTCACCTTCACGCCATGTGGGGACCACCTTGGGCACAGAGAATGACAGTGGTGACAATTTAGAGAGGGAAATCAGAGGCTCTGGGCACCAGAGTGTGTGGAAGAGGTTCACTGTGGGAAGAGTGACACGGCTCCAGCGTGTTCCCGTCCACTCTCCGGTGCCATCACTTCCCATCCGTCACTCTCCCAGTAACTGGCCAAGAAATGTCAGTTATTTGAACCCCTCTTGCTTTGTAATATTTTTCCTGTGTAACAGCAACCTTCTTGCCCAAAATTTGAAGGTCATTCAAGGCTGAGCTGTGTTGATTCCATTTTTCCAACAGTCAGGAGCCTCTTCTCGTCTTTTCTCCGTAGTCTCTTCACTCCCCCAGCATCCTTGGTCTGGAAAATGAGGTTTCACTGAAAAACCTCCAGCCCTGCTCATGTATGAGGGACACAGGTGTTTCTCTGTTTCACAGGTTGCTATGCAAAGAGAAAGAAAGAAGCCCCTGATTTCAGAAGGTAATTTTGGTTAAACCTCACTAAGGGTTGTATTTATAAAACAAACAATCCTTGGGCTTATTTGCCTTAATAGAACCCCAAAATATTAATCATCTGCCTGTTTACCCAGTCAGCCACTGGGATGAGGAAAGGCAGAACTGGGAGGATGGGAAGGGACCACCAGCAACAGGAATTGAGTCCAGAGCCTTCCCTGCAGCAGGACTCTGCTCAAAGAACCTCCTTTGGGTGCTCAGTGCAATAAATTGAACCATGAAATGATTTGGGATGGTTTGGGTTGGAAGGGACCTCAGAGCCCACCTCATTCCACACCCTGCCATGGACCAGGACACCTCCCACTATCCCAGCTTGCTCAAATCCCTGTCCAGCCTGGCCTGGAACACCTCCAGAGATGGGGCAGCCACAGTTCCGTGACCTGGGATTTGTTCAGGGGATTCAGCCTGGCACCCACAGCAGCAGCCCAGATGTGGCTTCTCCAACTCCCCATCGTCCCCTTCCAGCTGGGAGCTGCCCCAGGAGCTCTGTGCCCTTCTCAGCCCCAGCTCTCTGCTTCTGCCTCTTCAGGCACTCTGCTGCCTCCCGTATCCTGCGGAGCCGTCGGTGCCAGCAGGAAGGGCTGGCACTCAGCCGGCAGAATTCCCGTGTGGAGCTCTTCAGCCTCGCTGGGAGCCCTGCTGCGGGCACGGCACGGCACGGCACGGCACGGCACAGCCCTCTTGCAGGGCAGCCGCCTGTGGACACAAAGGAATTCACCAAAATTAGTGGATCCGCCACCTCTGGAGGGGTTCAAGTGTGCAGCAATTATCTCCTGAACCACCCGTCCCACCTTCCTCTGGGAATGCCCCGAGGCGCCGCCTCGCAGCGAGGGCTAATGAGTGGATTATTGCAGCATTTTAAAACTCAGCTGTTTTGTAAATTGGGATTATCCAGTGAAACCAAGAAGACTTTCAAGAAGGAGCAGCCCTTCACCCCCTCCTCGCTCTCTGCAGTCCCTGTAACAGCAGCACGGCCACGGGGAAGGGCTCATTTTTTAAATTCTCCATCTCAAACACTTCCTTCTCAATCAACATCAAGCCTCTCCCTCCTGCTCCACTTCTCCAGTACCAAAGAGCTGCACTTCTCCCTGTCCTCATCTCCCACATGGCAAATCCAGGCAGTTCTGAATTGCCGGAGATCCGTGAGCTTTAAGATTCCTTCCAACCCAAAGCATCCTGTGGTTCCATAATTCTGTGGAGGGGGCTCCCAGGCAACCCCTCATCCCCTGGCCCCGGTGTCAGAGCAGTGTGGGACTCTCAGGGAGCCACTCCAGAGCCCTGGGCAGGGCCATCCAGGCCTTCCAGGCACCAGGCAAAAGCAACTGGCAGCATTTTCCCAGACCCAAAATATGTTAATGAAATACTTCAGTTTCGATGAACTGGCATTTTCTTTCCAAGCAAATTTCCCCCAGCTTTAGCTGGAGGAGCCCAGCGCTGGGAGGAAGCCCAGACCCCACAGCCTCCCTTCCCCACACTGCTCCAGCCAGCAGCAGGGCTGGGCTGAGCCAGGTCTGCATCCATGGCTGTCACCTGCCCCCTGGCCAGGCTGGGATGTGTGACCAACAGATCTGAACCTGTGCTGGAGTCCAGCTTTCGACAAAAGCCTCTGTCTGCTCCCAGAATCACCCCAAATAATTTGCTTTCCCAAGCCCTTTAAACTGGGATATTCTAACAACACTTCCAGGGGGGAATTTCACACACACCAAAGGCACCAGTGGGACCAGTTGTCCCTTATTTCTTCCAGGAATTCCTTTTCTGCAGAATTTTTCCTTTTTTTTTTTCTGAGCAGCACGGAGAGCTGTGTTTGTCCTGTGGGGCTGTGGCACAGGATGACCATCAGCCCAAAGAACCTGATCCCAAACCCAACACCACCCTGACCACTGGGGTGAAACTCATCTCCCTCTCCAGAGCCCTGGCAGAGCAGCACAACAAAGGCAGAAAACCAAGGAGGTTTCTTTGGAAAGCTGTTTCCATTTTCTGGAGCATTGTTCTGTGGGTATG
This sequence comes from Irena cyanogastra, assembly GCA_013397155.1. Classification (NCBI taxonomy): domain Eukaryota; kingdom Metazoa; phylum Chordata; class Aves; order Passeriformes; family Irenidae; genus Irena; species Irena cyanogastra. The sequence goes on from VWZV01015496.1 coordinate 1,337,192, forward strand.
AAGTGGAGCTATTTCCCTGGGGTTTCTCCCAGCTGAAACCCAGGAACAGCAGATTTTACCATAATGGGATGTGCCTGCAGACCCTCCTGGCACAGAGTGGCCCCAGCCCAGGAAATCTGGGGTTTCCTAAAGGGAATGGATTGTCCTTGTCCAGGATGGTCCCTAGCTTGCTTTGGGTATTGAGCTAGCCGGTCCCAGGGGACACTGTGCTCTGAGGGCTCCTCAGCTTGCAAAGGTTTATTTTAAGCAAAGATTCAAAGGCCACCAGAATTATTCAGCATTTTTCCGGCTGGGTGTGATGCCAGCCCCAGTCCCAGCTGGCACATTCTCTCCTGATTTTCCAAAGCCTTGTGCCTCCATGGGTGACACTGTCTACAGGTCCTTGAAAATGTCACAGTTGGCGTCTCTCATTTGCTTCTCTTCCTTCTTCCAGCTGCTTCCCAGTGAGGAGGAGGGAAAAGCCCTCAGGTTGCCCCTGAACTCCCCTCCTTGATGTCTCCGTGCTCCCTTTAGCTCGGTCCCTCCCCATCACGATGCCACTGGGAGCAGGGTCGCCTTTGGCTCCCTTTCATCCCCTCTGTGACATTCAGGCGCTGCCGGGAGGGGCAGGGAGGATTTCCATTTGGAAGGATTTCCATTCTGAAGGATGCCGCCGAGCCCCTGGGGGCCTGCCATTAAAAAGAAGATGAGGAATGAGACGAGAGGGGAAAAAGGCAAGCCCAGCCTCCCTGGCTCTTTCTTTTCCCTTTTCCCCCCCCGAGTCAGAAGTCCCTAATTGGTCTGGACTCTGTGGGTGTCACGGGGGCCCTCCTGGACCATCGACCCCAAATAAGACCCCGGCTCATCGGCTGGAGCTGCTCATCTTCCCTCCCTGCTCCCACCAGAAACGCTGATTCCTGCAAAGCTGTGACAGAAAAATGTGGAATAAATAATTACGAAGGTCTGAAAAATGTTATTTTTGTGGTGGGAAATACATTTGGGAGAAGGGTGAAAAATAAATAAGAGGGAAAGGTTTTGAACTGATGAAGAAAGCAGGGTCTCGTCAGAGCGTCCCAGAGAGACCCCGTTTGCCATTAATGGGGAAAGCAAATTGGAGGCTCATTGCTGGATTTGGAGAGGGGGTTTGCAAGGCAGGGAACAGGATCTGGGTTATGGTTGCTGCGTTCTGGGCACAAGTGGGCTCTGGAGGGAAGCTACTTTAGCCATCAGATGTCCGGGGCTGGGAGCAACGGGGATTTTGGGATGTGATATTGCCTGGGCAGCCGTGAGTGGGACAGGGCAGCTCCTCCTCCCTCCTCTGGAGAGGGACCACGTCCCACGGTGGCAGCTGTGACCCCACTCCACGCCAGGCTGCAGCACCTGATGATCCTGCAGCTTTGCCCAGCACCTCCAGCTCCTCCCTCCAGTTCTCCCAGCACTGCTTCCTGCCCTTTCTGGGGCGATGGAATGCTCACGGACTCTTCTCACCCACATCTGACCAAAACTCTTCACCACTGGAGATGCTTTGGCCCTGTGGGAATGCCAGTGGTGGAATGACCTTCCCTACCATTGCCTTGTGGGAGGCATCTCCATGGGAATGGCGATGGAGAAGAGAGGAGATTTGAACCTGTACTGGAGTCGAGGGACAGTGGGACGCAGGGACACGGGGCTGTGGGAGCAGCACAATTCCAAGAGAGAGTGCAACAGCTCTTTCCTGCTCTTCCTGCTTGAAAGCAGAGAGAGAAATAAAGGGCAGAGAGAAGGAGATAAAAGAAGATGAAGGACAGAAAGAGAAGAAGGTAGGGCAGGTGTTTTCCCCTTGCCTGTTGGTTGTGCAGAGTTATTTTTGGGAGGCTCTGGGGCTCTCAAACAGGAACAGCCCATGACATGCAGCCCCTGGTACCTGGGGGCTCCTGGAGGCTGTTGAGTGCAGGTGGTCCTCAGCTCTTGGTGGGGTCAGATCATCATGATAGGGAAAGAATTCCAGAGGCTGCATTTACTCACTGCCCAAACCAGGACACCCTGTGTGCTCCAGCTGAGAAAGGGATGAGAAAATTCCAAGGCTCTTGAAAGCCAGCCCCAGCTGAGCACTGCCCAGGAGGTGTCCCAAAGGCTCCCCCCAGCAGCCCACGCAGATTTCATTCCCAACAAGCAATTCCCAGCCCCAATCCAGCCACCAGGAGCACTGGGACGAGGCACACGTGGTGCTGGAGCTGAACACCTCCACAGGCAGCCAGGAAAAGGAGCAGCGTCACCCTCGGAGGCTGGCACTGCTCCGTGTTTCATAGTAATGAGGAAATATTTTATGCATCAAAAATAATATTTTGGCAAGATCCTCCCCAGGCTCTTGTAAGTGCTTATCACAGCACAGGAGCCTGGATGCTCCAGGCCCTCGGACTCAGATGCTCTTTGTTCTTGTACAACCTGATGTAGGTGCTGCTGCAGAGAGAAAAATAAACACTAAAATCGGAATAAACACACCGTTGTCTGCTGCCCCCACCAACTGTGTCTGTTCCTAAAATAATTGCGTCTGTGGTAAACGCTGACTAATTAATGTGCACATATTTAGAAGAGGATTAGCATCAATAATAATCAATGCAGATCTATTATGGCTAATTACGGATGTGGATCTATTGCATAGCTCCTAATCTTCTATAAATATGGTTTTTATAATCACTTTGTTAGCAGGTATCTAAAGCAATGCAAAGAATTTGCAATACAAGTTAGAGCCTGGCTCTGTTCCAGCTCAGGTAATTACACCCTGGCTCAGTCTATCCCTCTGCAGCTCCCCTGGGAATATATTTATTTTTAACTTCTTACCCAGGAATGTCTCATGTCACTGGGGGCCGTGGCTGTGTGACACCACAAAGGACACAGAGCACGGAGGGGATGTGGGATCTCTCCGGGTGAGCCTCAGAACAGGCTGGGCATGTTTAGCCCGTTACAACTCGGGATTAGGTTGTTATTAGTCCCTACAGAACATCAGGAGCAGCTCCTTAGTCCGGGGAAAGAGGCTGTTAAATAACAAGGAGGATCTGAGAGCTCTGTTGGATGAAATCCTTTGCTCTGTGTGTCTGGGCTCCACTGCCCACTGCTCTCCTCGGGGACTGCTGCTCAAACCCTGCTGGTGCTGCAGCTCAGTGGGGCTGATCCATCCCAGCACCCCAGCAGGGCTCGGTGCACGCGGATCCCAAGGAGCCCCCAGGTCTGGGGGATGCTCATGGCCATGGAGCTGTGGGAAGGGGCAGTGGGAGCTCTGCAGAGCCCAGTGGGATGTGGGGTCTGGGCTGGAGGAGGAACACCACGATCCAGCAGCAGGAAGCCTGGGAGCTGGGTGAGCAGTGGTTCCCTCCCACCTCTGCCCAGGCTGCTGAGCTGCTCCTGGAGTTTGGAAGCACCAGCCTCTGTGGGTTTCTTTCTTTTTTTTCCTTTTTTTTTTTTTTTTTTTTTTTTTTTTTTTTTTCTTGTGACTCCTTTNAGCAGTGACCTTGGGAAAAGTGAGCTGGGGTGGGAGCTGTCACACTGTGAATGGGAAAGAGGTGGCAGCTGCACAAACCTCGGGCTGTCCGGGAGGCTCAGGAAGCAAAAAACAACATCCATGTTTCACCACAGCCCCAATTACAACGGGGTTAAGTTTGGCACTTCAGCAGTCAAAACATCTTCCCAAAGTCTCCTCAGGCTGGAATCCCCCTCCAAGAGCCATGGGAAGGAGGACTCGTAACCCAATCTGCTGCCCCAGATTATGCAGTGTCCAACCGTTTAATTGAGATTAATCACTTCTTCCCCTATGGCCAGAAATACCTTTCATGTCTGGAACACTCTTCCCCGTCCTGAAGCACTTGAACTTTGAGACTTGTGGGCGATGGAGATGGAGGGGGAGAGGCCAGGGCAGGATCCATCAGCCAGGCAGCACTTCCTGAGTGCCCCATGCTGGTCTACAGGGTGAGACACCGCTCAGGAACCTCGAGGGAGCAGCTCCTCTGCCTCCCTCCCACCACGTTGTGCCTCACCCCCCAGAGGTCCGTGGTGTGACACTGATCCGTGATTTGATCACTGGCAAACCTGGCCCACATGACCTTCTCAGGTGCTGAGGTAGCACCAAGACAGGTGGCGAGGGTGACCTGAAATCTGGCAGTGTTTTGTTTAAACCTAAACCTGGGCTCAGCAGTGCTGAATTAACAGCTGCACTCGAGGATCTTAAAGGTCTTTTCCAACCTAAACTATTCCATGGTTCTCTGAACCATCCCTGCCTGCTCCCACACGGGAGACAGCACAATTCCAGCAGGCAGCTCTGGGGAGGTGAGGAACCCTCTCAGCTGCTGGGGGGGGGGATAATTCTCCTTCCTTCAGCAGTGGGAGTGAAGCAGATGTGGGGTTTCTTGTAATTCTCCAGGATTTGGTAATGTTGGTAACGTGCAATAGCCTGAAGCATTGTGGTGGTTTCCCAGCCTGGAAAAGGTGGGAATCTCCCTGCAGTCATCATGAGGGAAGTATGTGTGACCTTGCTTGTTTGTTCCTTCATGGGGCTGGAAGGAAAGATGCCCACGCCAGGCAGTCTGGGTTGGGGTCAGGAACACCCCAACCACACGGATGTGTCACTGCAGGGACACAGGGCACGTCCTGGGACATGGGGCTGGGAAAAGCAGCCTTGTCAGAGTGGGATGGTGAGGGGAGCCTGGCTTCCTGCTCCAGGAGGTTCTGGGGCTGCCAGGCTGGGCTGGGTGATGGTGAGAGACACCCAGGTTCCTGCTCCAGGAGGTTCTGGCATTGCTGGGAGGCTCGGCAGGCCGTGCTGCTGGCACAGCCATGCGTGCAAGCTTTGCTTTTCCATTTTAACCTAAAGACCCGAAAAGATTGGGTTCCAGCTGACAAGTCATAAAAGCTGTCGTGTGCTGTGTCACAGCAAACATCTGCCAGCGGCACGGCTCCCAGCGGGATCGGTGCTCCGACACGAGCTCGAGGGCTTTTTGGGGGGCTTGCTGGGAGAGAGCCGAGGGAGGAAGAGGAGCAGCAGTGCCCCCGAGGTCCTCTTGGCCAGCTGCAGAGGAATTGCAGCTTGGGCTGGGGCTGGGGCTGGGGCAGACCCAGCGAGACTCTGCAAAGGTCAGCAGCGCTGCGGGAGCTGTGGGATGCCCGCCCTGGTAACTGGAGAAGGAGCTGGAAAAGCTGCTGCAGGACACGATTTAAGGCAGCTCACCCCTGCCCTAGGGGGGCTGCTGTGTTTATGGGTTCTGCTCTCAGGATGGGATAGGTTTGCACTTTACCAGAGCTCACCCAGAGCCCTTCTCAGCACCAGCAGCGCTTGGGATCGTGGGCTTCAGGGCTGAGCGTGTGAGGGTTTATGGGAGCACAGCCCCACAGACTGCAGGGGATGGGAGGGACGGATGGGGGCAAGGAGGTGCTCAGACCTGAGCCCTTCCACTTCCTAAAGCAATCCCGATAAAGGGAACTGACTCTCATCCCTCTGTCAGACCTTGCTGCCCTCCCCGGCTGCCCTGTGTGGCCGTGTCAGGGGGTGCAGGACAGTCACAGGGCTGCAGCACAGGAAAAGTGGCTGGGAGGGGAGGGCTGGTGACCAGGCTGCATCCCAGAGGTGGCACAGCAGCTGTGTCCTGCTCTGGTGGCAGTGTCCCTGTCCTGCTCCCAGAGAGCAGCGCTGTGGGACTGCACAGACCACGGCACAGACCCCAGGGCACTCCAGCCAGCCCAGCTCCCCACGCAGTGCAGGCAGCAGCTGCCACGGAGGAAAAGCCCCAGTGCCAGTGAGGGAAAGCCAAAGCAGAGCTGTGTGTGGCAACTGAGAAGGAAATGAGTGTAGACCCTGCAGGACTCACTAATGGCCTCCACCGTGTGCCTCTGCCTCGTACGAGGCCTTCACTGTGCGAGTTTGGACACATCCCATTTCCCACAGACCCTCATTATCCTACTCGTGTTCACCGCAGCTCTCCATAAATATTTTATGAGCATCCTCTTTGCAAGGCTTTCGTTTGGATTTGCCCTGTGAAAGCGTCTGCCTGGCAAGGAGAAGAGAGGGGAAATGAATAACAAGAACGATCACGGAGAAGGGTGGGGGGTGGAGGGGACGGCGAGAGAAGGAGCCCCCCCACCTCTCTCTCTCTCTCTCCTCGATAACTGGGTTGTCTCATCTCTGCTCTTGTGTGATAACAGCAGAGCAGCTGCGCCCCTGAGCCGGGATCCTTTGGAGCGCTGCCCAGCTGCCTCTGCCACCACCCAGGGGGACAGAGCCCAGCTGTGCCATGTCCTCCCGGGGCTGGGGACAGGGAGAGCGAGGAGGGGAAACAGCCCCAGCACGAGGGGACACGGCCACCTGCTGTGCCCTGCTTGCCCGAGGCCCTGTCACACGGGAATGTGTCCAATCCAATCCTGCCCACGCCAGGCAGAGCAGGAGCCACCCTGGTCCAGAGGGGCACAGGTGTGAGGGGCACAGGTGTGTGGGGCACAGGTGTGAGGGGCACAGGTGTGTGGGGCACAGGTGTGTGTGATCCAACAGGGCACCTCCAGCACGGCATCCAAACCCAGCATCCACGCACAGCATCCACACAGAATTCCACACACAGAATTCCACACACAGCATCCACACACAGAATTCCCTGCACACTGGATTCCACACACAGAATTCCACACACAGCATCCACAACACAGAATTCCACACACAGCATCCACACACAGAACTCCACACACAGAATTCCCTACACAGAATTCCCTGCACACTGAATTCCACACACAGAATTCCACACACANCTCCACACACAGAATTCCCTACACAGAATTCCCTGCACACTGAATTCCACACATAGCATCCACAATACAGAATTCCACACACAGAATTCCATACGCAGCATTCCCACTCACAGCATCCCTCATTCCCCACATGCAGGTTCCCTGGGTCACTGTGCAGGTGGGGACATGTGTCACCAATTCCATCTTGTCCCCCCTGGCTCAGACACATTGGCCATGGCCCCGTTTACCTTTGGGACCTGCCCTCCCTCCCCTCCTGCTCCCGAGTGCTGCAGCCCCGCACACTGGGGTTCAGTCCTCTGGTTTCCAAGGCAGATTCTGAGCCCATTCCAGCCCACCTCCAGCCAGGAGAGCCTCCTGCCTATCCTTCTGCTTCACGAGTGAGCCGAGGCTGGCTGGGAAGCAAGAATTCCGTTCAGGGGAAAAAAAAAACAACAAACCCAGAGGTTCAGAAATTGGTTTTCATCATCGTTTTGAAGAGGGAGCAAAGTGCTGATGACACCAAGGCAGGAAGGGAGCCGCTGGCACCGCTCTCCCTCTTTGTGACCGTGGCCCTGCAACCCTGCATTTCTCTGGATGAAGGACCTGGGGCAGAGATCAAACCATTCCTGGGCTCTCTCCAGAGAGTTCCATTTATGGACCTCATAAATCTTCTCAGCTGTCCAGTGGGATAACCCTCCCATCCCGCTGGAGGAGCTGCACTGCACATTCCTCACCAGATAAAGCTTTTCCAGAAAGGGGCTGAGCTGGGCTGAGCTGGGCGAGCAAGGGGTGACAGGGGGCTGGTGCTGCCCCAGGAGCCACAGCCCCAAGCCCAGGGCTTGAGGTTTGAGGGTCTCTGGGACCCCTCTGGAATTGGAAAATGTCTCTAGTAAGGGAGATAAGGCAATTGGGATGTTCCAGAAAAGCAGCCATACCCAGGACACAGCAAATCCCACTTCCCTCCCCAGCCCTGTAGCCCACAGAGCCACAGAGGCTTGTCAGGAGAGGTTTCCTTCCCAGATTTTCCTTCAGGAGATGCTTTTTACAAGTGTGTATTTATGAATGAGGAGCTGGGCTTCCACCCTTCCCTTTGCACAACGGCAGCTCTTGCTGCTGGGGTTTTTCCTGCTGAGGTACATTCCTAAATAAATAAATAAAGCAGTTAAATAATTTCCTGTCTAATTGGTAAGAGGATGAAATAAGTGACCTAATCAGCCTTTTCTGTCTCTCGTTTCTGCCTAACTCTGACCTTACTCGGCCCAGCTTGGCAGTACAGGGAGCCCAGTGTGTGTGGTTGGGTTGGCCTCATTTCCCCTGGAGCAAACATGGGAAGCATCAGGCTCGTGGGCTCTGAGCTTTCCTCAGCTCATTTCAATCCCATCAACCCTTACCTGGAGCTGCAGAGGCCATAAAGCTTCTCTGTGCATCCCAGTTCTCAGTGTGCAGCTGTTGGGAAGCAGGCCAGCCTGAATGTTCGTTGAGATGCTCCCATAAAGCTAAAGAAGCCTGGAATTACCCCAAACCAGGCTGGTCTCCTGTGCCCCAGTGCAGCCAACGCTGGCTCCAGGGTGTGTTGTCAGTGTCCAGCCCTGGATGGTGCAAGGACACTGCTCCAGGATTTGTTACTGACGGGGGAGGAGAAGCCAGGAATGCTCCTCTCAGGACTGGGCTGGGTCCCAGCACGCAGGAGCACCACCAGGACTAGGTCCTCTGTCTCTGGTAAGAGGAATTTGGTGTTTCCCAATTGGCTCTGCTGCAATGAGCCATCCCTGCTCCCCGTGCCACCCCAAGGAGCTGCAGGGCTGCACACTTTGGAAGTTCAGCTGCTCTGCCAGGGTCACAGCAAGATGATGCCATCTCCTCTCAGAGAGGAGTTTCTCACTCCTCTGCCTCTCTCTGTTGGATTATTTGGATTATTTCCCTGAAATTTATCATCTGTTTTCCTTTCCTCAATTCCACCTTCCTAACTCCACATTCCTCTACCTTTCTAAATCATTCCCCTCCCTTCTGCCTGCTGACACCTTTAAACCAGCTGAAGGTCAATGGTTTGACACCTCTCCCCTACTTTTCTGCCTCTTCCACCCCAATACAAGCAGGTTCCAGCCCGCAGACTGTCCCCATGGGGTGTACCCCGCTATAAAGCTGATTTTCCCTCCTGGTTCCATGACCCAGCTCCCAGGTGACAGCCATGAACAAAAAAAAGCCTCGGGGTGAATTGCTCAGCCACCTGCAGAGGAGGTTTCCCAGTTTTCCAGCAGCTGGGCTGACGTGTTGGTCATGCACAGGTGAGAACATCTGCCACCCCACTCAGATGGGCATCCTCTTCTTCTTCCTTCTCTTTCTCCTCTTTCTCCCCAGCCCTCCCCATGCATCTCCCTGGGCTCTGCTCTGCCCCTGCCTGTCCTGTCTCCCTCGTGCCCACGTCTCCTCCATCCCTTGGTGCCTGGGGTGTGTTCCCAGGTCCTGGCCGAGCAGGGGCAGCTCTGGCTCTGGGGAAAGTCAGGCAGGGAGGGCTCCGTGCTCCACCTCCGCTGCACCTTCCAGCCTCCCACCCCCTCTGAAATTTGTCACTCTAATCCCGCTTGGACACCGCTAACTCCGGCATCCTCCCCCTCCGCCTTCCCTCTCCGGTGCCTCGCGGTGACTCCCGCAGACGCTGCCTTATCTACAGCCCATTTGTTATTCCCATTCCTATTCATCCCGCGTTCCCGGGCTGCTTGTGCCGCGGGAGACAGGAAAACAAAGTCGGCTCTGGCCTCGGGGGACGCCGCGCTCGGAGAGGAGAGGCACACGGCGGAGCGAGCCGGGACTCGGAGCGGCGCTGGCGGGAGCGCTTCCCCCGTGTCCCCACGCCAGCTCATTTCCCGTGGCTGTCACGGAGGGAACGGGAGTGAGAGCAAGTGGATGCACAGGAGAACGTCTGCCAACCCCCGTCAGCTGCCCCGGGTGCCGTGACACCGGGAGCGGTGACACGGTGACACGTTCCGCGGTGGCACTGCCGAGCTGGCGGAGCTCCCTGCGGCCGCCGCTGTGCTCGGGTGCCGACACCTCCTCCCAGGATGGATTTCAGAGCAGGGACCGTTCATCACCCACTACTCCTGTATTTATTTGGAGTTGGTCTTGAAGTGTTGTTGCTTTTGACAACTCGCTCAGTGCTGGGGAGGGTCTCCGGGCGGGGGGACCATCCATCATCTCCCCGGACCCACCCCTGGATCCATCCGGCAGCCGCACAACCCCACACGGGGGCAAGGCTGAGCAGCCAGGCCATGGGGATGAAATCGCAGATTATCTTGACTCAGAAGGGACCCAGGAGGATCTCTCTGTCCTGGCCCTGCACAGGACACTCCACCCTGTGTTCCTGCCCAGACCAGGGCTGCCTCCCCTGAGCACTTCCATCCCTCTTCATCTTCCCTCCAAGGGCCGATGCCTTAGGGCTGCTTTAGTCTTATCCTTAATAGGAGAAATTTAAGGCTAAGGATGGCTGCAAAGTGGAAAACAAATTCCCCAAAAGTAGGGCAGGCCACAGAGCTGAGCCGAGCCCGTCGCATTGTCTTTTCTTGGAGAAGTTCACATTTTTTCAGTGAAAAACAGAATTAAAGCAAACAAGTTGTGTTTGTTGGGATTTTGTTCTGGCTGTTGTGTGCCCCAGCCTGCCTGTGCTGTGTGCATGCGTGGAATCGCTTGCTCCAGCTCTTTTCCCAAGGGAAGCCAAAGTAGGGAAATAAAAACCTAAAGTGTTTTTTTTATCATTGCTGCTCAGAAACTAAACAATTTCAGCTATGCAGGATCCTCACAGAGGAAGGTAATTGAGATCACAGAGGCTTTTTTCCCACACAGGCATTTCCATGAGGAGGGTTTGATCCATCAGTTTCAAGTGCTTTATTTTTAAATACTTTTTTTTTCTACGTGGCAAAAGAGCTTTCCACAAATCAGTGTTTTGCCCCAAACCCTCCTGTTGAAGCTGTCCCCAAGGCCAGGGATGTGCTAACCCAGGTGACTCAGGCTCCTGATAACCCCACTGTCAGGAGCAATGTCACTAATTAAGGTGGAATCATGTGTCTGGTGACCCAGCTGTGGAGGAGAAGAAGGAGTGAGAGCTTGGCCTCAAAAAGTGTAAATAAAGGACAACTGGTTTGTGAGGCCCAGGCAGGGAAAGGTTTGATCAGCCCCTAATGAACAAATGGCTCAAAGCACACCTGGAGCTCAGGTCCCAGACACACCAGTGACCAGTCCCAGCGACCAGCCCAGCCCCTCAGGGTCACCATGGCACTGGTGGCATCACAAAAGGCCCAGGAGCTTCCACAGATGTGGATGGGACAGCCAAAACCCACCTCGTGGGACCTCGTGGGTGCTCACCCCTTCTCCACTCCCTCTCTCCTCCAGTCAGGATGAAGATGGATCTCTGTGGATTCCTCCATCCTTCCAGGGCTTGTTTTACCTCACCTCTCCGAGGATATCCTGCCAGGCAGGACCAGAGCTGGGCTCCTCATGGCAGCAGTGCCCCAATCCCCCCACACCCCACTCCCAACACTTTCTGTGAGTCTCCTGCTTTCCCTCCCAGCCCAGAGCCACAGCCCCGGGATGCAGGGAGAGATAAGGCCCCGCTCGTGTTACCTGATGCTGCCTTCCTGCCACCTGATAGCATTAATTATGACTTATTCTAATATGAAAGGACCCCTTCAGAAGGTTTCCCCTGCTCTGCCTCCATCCCTGTGCCCACCACGGGGACCCCCCACCCCTCCCCGAGCCCACGGGACTTCCCAGTTTTCAGCAACACGAGATGCAGGAGGCTCTTTGAAAACGCTGCACGCTGGCAGCTTTCCCACCTCAGTTTCAAATCTCCCTGGATAATATTCTCCATATTCCTTTATGGAAACCAGAAATTCTGGCTTTGCCGTGTCTCGGCGTGGCCGCGCTCGCGGCGGCTGCGAGGAGCTGGGGGACAGCAGTGGTGGCAGCGGTGACAGCCCTTGCCACTAGCCATTGAATAAGGCCACAGAAGGCAGAGCTGGGGGAAACTCCTGTGCTAAACACATTGTTCACCCAAAAGTGCAGCCGCCGGTCAACCGCGACACTGACACAACGGGAATGATCTTGTACACCCCAAAAAAGGGAAAAATCCAATCAAATTGGCCAGGTTGAACTGGTTTGTTCTGCTGGCTTCGAAGGAAAGCTTCTTGAAGTTCCGTGATTTGGGCTGAAATGATGTTTTCAGGAGAAATTTGCCTGTGTTTAATTCAAGCCCACTTAAGAAGCTTAAAAAGGAAAAGCTTGGAGCACACACGAATGTTTGCTTGGTGATAGAAACAAATGTTTGGGCTGACTTCAGGCAGGTTTTGGACAGGGGATTTCTTCAGTTTGTTTTTCATTTTACTGAGTGCAAGTTTGGGTTTTGTCGATGTCTCCCAAGTTTCCTGTAACCCCTGTGGGAAGATGGGCTGCCAAGGGCTGGGAGAGCCCCCTGTCCCGGTGCAGGGATGGTTACGGAATTCCTACAGTCCCCAGAATGGCCAGGGGCCTGCAAATAACCCAATGTGCTCTCCAGCTGCCAGGAATTCCCAGCCTAGGCTCTATGGGATTATCAGGAATGGGAAGGGCTCTGATGGGGTACAAGGGAACACTCCAGGGTCTCCAGTTCTGGGGTCCCTGTGGAGAGGATTGCTTGGAAAACCTCCCTTGGAAATGTGGTGAAAACAGGTTTTCTCCCAGGATATCGGTGAGGGAAAAACACAAATCTGCTCTAACCTGGTGCTGATGGGAACATCTGCCTGAAGGCATGGGAGGTGTTCTGTGAGGTGACAGGGGGACATTCGTATTTCCACACAATTAATCAATGAGCCAGGCATGGGGATAACTGGGTGGGATGCTCTCAGGAACAGGGCAGGCATGGGCAGGAGCAGGTAACACAGCCATCCCGAGGGAAAAAGCCCCATGGGATGAGAATGGAGCTGAGCACGGGGGCAGCAAGAGCTAAAAATGCACATTTTCAAGCCCCAAAATGCGAACTCATTCCCCTGGATAAGGGCAGTGCCACTCCAAGGACAGGGGCTGGTGGAAGGAAAGGAACAGCACAGCAAAGGACAATAACAAAACCTAAAGGCGGGGGGGCTCTTTGCCCTAAAACAACCTGAAAACTTAAACTTAAAACGTTCACGGCTTGAGTCTGACTCGTGCAGAAGCTGCTTTGAGCAGCCAAGTGACAGCAGGGACAGGGACAGGACGATCCTGCCTGAGGGCAGAAGCTGGGAAGGCTGGGACACCCATCCAACAGGTGCTGCAAAGGGAATGCCAGCTCAGCTGAATGTTCCCTCCCAGCCTCTGGAGTGGAACTGCCAGCCCTCCCGCTGCTCTTAATCCACAGCACTTCGAGGAGCTAAATATATTCCCAGCCTAAGGCAGCAGGGCCTTGCTAATCTGCCCTTCACCACCCGGACACCCAGGACTGCTCTGCACGTCCCACGCAGGGTTAACAGCAGAGCCAGCAGGATGAGGGGCTCCTGTCACCGAGAATTCCCGGCTCCGGCTGCTCCCGAGGACACCACGAGGATGTGCACCAGGAATTGAAACAGAGCTGTACCTGTCAGAGGGAATGAGCCTTGGGCTTCCAACCGGCCTCACCTTGCCCCGTGGGCTTCCAACCAGCCTCACCTTGCCCTGTGCTGGATTGGGGAGCAAATTGCAGTTGTTAATTTGCAAAGCAATTCTCCCAGTCATTAGTGTGACTCAGGTCCTAATCCCGAGGTGTTTTCGTGGAATCACTGAATGGTTTGGGTTGGAAGGGACCTCAAAGCCCATCCAGTGCCATGGGCACTTGTCATGCCCTTGCCATGGGCAGGGACACCTTCCCCTATCCCAGGCTGCTCCAAGCCCCATCCATCCTGGCCTTGAACACTTCCAGGGATGAGGAGTCCACAACCTCTCTGATTTTCCCCGTGGATCTCAAAACCCCATGCCAGGTCCTGGCTCCTGGGATCAGGGCTGTTTGGGGAACAGTGCTGGGAGAACTCCCTTGAGCTGGGCCTTTGGAGTCAGTGATGGGACAGCATTCCTGTCCCTGTGCCTGGCAAAGCCCAGGATGCCCTTCAGCCAGGGGTGAGTGTGCAGCACCTCCCTCACAGCAGAGCCAGGCAGCTGCCTCCAACTCACAGCCCGAAAGAGAACTGACTTCATCCAGCAAAAAGGGGCAAGAAATGTTCCCCAGGGATTCTGAGCAAAGGCTGGATGAGATTCCCCACTCAGCCCTTGCTCTGGGAGAAGAGCCCAGCCAGCCCTGCTCCCGCATCCCAGGGGAAACAGGAGCCGGGGAAGGGGGAGCCAAGGTGCTGCCTCCTGCTCGGCCACCCGTAGCCAGCTAGTCCCATCTCCCAATCCCTGTGCCTGCATTAGCATTCCCCAAATCCTTTTAACGCACTGATCTGATAAGGGATCTGCCTGTGCTGGATTTTTTTTCCCGGTGACACATAACCCAGCTGGCTGGGTGGCGGCTCGGGGAGGAATCAAACGGTCAGGAACAAATGAGTAAATCAAGTTACCATTTTACATCTCTTTAAGTTGTTTCCCTCTAAGAGCTCCCCAGATTTTATCTCAGGTAGCTTAATTGGAACAGGAGAGCCGGGGCTCCTCGGAGCGCCGGGCTTTCCAAGGGAAGGGCAGCCCCCACCAGGTAGGAGGGAGCTTTGCTCGGGAGAGCGCACGGGAAGGGGAAAGGCAGGGATAATTCACCCAGTCTTGTGGGCAGTCCACTAAACGGCCAGGAGTCCCCGTGACGGCGAAGGAGAGCCCGGGAGCAGCCCCTTCCCGGCTGAGCACTGCGGGGAGAGGGCTCTGCCTCTTGGGGGGCCCTCAGCATCACCTGCCTGGCACCCCCACCTTCACCAGCCCATCCCGGGCATCCCACAGTGCCCTCCCTGCCAGCATTTGCTGCGTGCCTTTGTCTCTAGAGAGCCACAGGGCGACTTCCCCAGGTTTCACCTTACCTGCTTCCATCACCCCTTCGTTGTCCCCCAGCACCAGCTGTCTCCAACCCCCGGAGCCGGAATTCCAGGGAATTTGTGCCTTGGGACTACAAGCTGCTCATCCAGGTGAGAACTGAGCAATTGCTGCCACTCCCTGAGCCCCTGTGGGCACGAGGCCACTCGGGAGCCTTGTCCTGGGCTGTCCTTACCTTGGTGGAGCCCACAGCAGTTCCCCAGGCTGGGAATCCTGGGCACATTCCCTACACCCCAGGGTGTCTGCTGGCACATGGCTCTGAGTGGGCAGACACCCCCCACCTCCCATTCCAGGCTGCCCCAGACTGGGAGAACTGGGCAGCTGCTGCTGGGCTTTGCTGTTTGCTGCTCCTGAAGTGTTTCCCTACAGAAGTTTGCCCAGATTTCCCTAACCTAAGAGATAATAACTGGAGGAATTCCTAGTCAGGCTTCATTGGCCATGGCATTTCACTGCTCTTTCACAAATCCCTGATGTCTTCCTACCCCAAAACACAGCAGAAACAGAAAACAAATCAATCCACATAACAGCAGCATGATCAGCTTTTGTCTGGCCCGGAAGAGAGGAGAGAGCAAGGGAAGAGAGGAGAGATGGAGTGATAGGGAGAGAAGGAGAGAAAGTGCAGGGCTGAGGAGGGGCAGCATTTATGGACTCGTTGGAAACCATCAATCACTGTTAGTGCAAGAGGCTGTTTAGAGCTGGTGAGTATTAAATTCCAGCAGAATTTGATGAATAACAGGAGGAAAAACATTCCTGTTGTAGAAGAATAAAAACAAGAGTTCCCTCTTCCCCCTGTGCCAAACATCCCCATCCTGAGGGAAAGTCCTGGGAAAGGTTGTTCCTGAGCAAGGGGACATGGAACAGCCTCCTTGGGAGCTCCAGAGGGGCTGCAGGGCTGAAAGGGATCTGAACTGGAACATGCAGGACTTTGCTTTCCCAACCCAAACCTCCAGCTGGGGGGGAATGGATAGGGAGTGGCTCATTTTGCCTTAATGATCAGCCAGCCCCTGCTAATTATTAGCAACGGGAGCGAGTCTGCTCAGATAAAATCAGGCTCCTGACTCCCCAAGCCCAGCGCCCTTTGGGGCACAGAGGGGTTCCTGCTGCCCAGGGGCCTCCTGCTGCTGAACCTGTCATTCCACTGTCTGGGACACACTCAGGGCTGCCCTCCTGTCTCTAAAGATGCAGACCCCAAAAGCACAGACCCTGCTGATGGAGATTGGCATTTGTTGCTTCCCCACGTCGTTCTCCAAAGCAGTCGGCAGCAGCATCTCTTCTTAATTAGACAGGCTGGTAATGAGAGCTGAGGGCCCCAGAGGCTTGTCTGACATCACCAGGTATTGCTGTCAAGCAGACACAGAAAAATGCACTGAGATTCCGCCAGAACATCCCCAGAATCAGGGAATTTGTCCTAAAGATGCAGGGGCTGATGCTTTGTCATTGGCGTGTCTCAGTGCTGGGGAGGAGGGAGGGGAGCACCTGAACCCAGGCAGATTTGGAAAACATCAAACAATGGCACAAGGGGCACTTGGGCTTCTGATGAAGAATTAATTTGCCATCAGCATAAATGTGAAAGGCTGGTACAGCTCAGGTGACCTTTTCCCAGAGCTGTGTGGGCTGTCACGGTGACAAATGGGACACCTGGGCGCTGGCACGAAGGGGGAGCACTCGAAGGTCACCTCAGTTTGCTAAACAAGGGGTGGCTGCACTTTGGGGCCAGAGCCTGGACCCCCAAGCCGCTGTGGGAGGTGGGACTGAGGCATTCCCACTCTGGCCACATCCCAGGGGATGAGCAGTGGCTGTGCACGGTTCCAGCTGGGCAGAGACTCCAGCGTGGCCATGGCAACGTGAGCGTGGCATGAACATGACATGGAAACATGAACATGATCATGGTCGCTCACCACCGAGCGCCAGGCTCTGACCCAGCCCCCTCCTGTCCCCAGAGGTGCCAACGCTGCTGCGGGAACGGGATGGGCGACACGGAATGTCTCCTGAAGGCACCGTGCCTCAGAGGGCAGGCACGGGATTCCCAGCACCTGGCACGGCACCCACCGAGAGCCTGGAGCGATGGTGGCACAGCAGGGAGCAGGGTCCCCCCGGGCCCTGGCCCTGTGTCCCCTGGGCCCTGTCCCTGCCATGTGGCAGCAGCCCAAGGACCGCTCTGCTGGGAGAATGACTCACAGGGACTCTGCTGAGGGTGTGTTTCCTATTAGGGCCGTTCAAGTCTCCACAATTAGGAATGCAGCTCAACCAGAGTGTGAATCCCTAATAGGAAACATTCCCCAGATGCACATGAGGGCCCCGAGGAAGATGCCAGCCTGCAAAGGGCTGGGGGGCGAGCGCCGCCGGGATGGCTCCCACATGAGGCGGCATCAAAGGCGAGGCTGCAGTCCCGGGGTCTCCGTGGCCACTTCTGCCAACTTTGATCAGGGTTTGTCGTCTGACTCCCAAACAGTTTTTTCACACTTGTTTCCCAAGTGTGAAGAGCCCGAAGCCATGTTGGAAACTCTGAGACAATTTCAGATTCCTTTGCAACAAAGCCAAGGCCAGGACAATGGGACTTTGATGTTATTGACATATTGGTTCAGAGTTTCCTTGTTTCCATTTCCCAGCATTAGGCCGGAGCAGAGGGCTGCTGCCTTGCTCTGTTTAATTAGGTAATGTTTGTACAGTGCTCGGAGAATATAAAGTGCTCAGCAAGTGGAAAGCGTTATCCTTATTACTATGCCTTCCATATCCACTGGCTGCGCTTGGTGGAGCTGCAAAAGCTTTGAAAGAAAAATAAAATAAGGTCAAGTTTATTTTATTTAAATGTAAAATAAAATTGTAGTGCTGAGCAGAAGTAATGGACTGGCAGAGGCGGGGAGGGAAGAGCTCTGTGTGTCTCCGGAGCACGGACAGCGTAAGCTTTGCCAAGCTGAGTCCCCTTGATGTGGTCCCAAGCTGTCCTGTCACTGTGTGTGTCCAGTGTGGCCTGGACAAGCCCTTCCCAGAGGCAGCAGAAGCCGGGGCAGCTCCCAGCCTCCCTGCTGGAACTGCCACCAGTGGAGCTCCTGGTGCCCGTCACGCTTTCATCAGGTGGAGATGGGACAGCTGTGCCAAGCAGGGCCACCACAGCACTGCCAGGCACAGCTGGGCTGGACAGGGGCTCCCAGCACTGGCACATCCTCCAGGCAGTTCCCTGGGTGCTGCCAGCACTGCCAGCCCACGGTGCAGCGTTCCAGAGACAGGGAAAACACCCCACTCCTGCTGTCCCTGATCTGTCTCCCAGTCCCGGGCTGTGAGAGATCCTGGAGGATGCTCTGAGTAGCTGAGAACGGGGCACCCCTGCACTGCCACAGCTGTCCCCCAGCCTGGAGTGTTGCCAGGGGTGCTCCCACCCAGGACTGCTCACTTGGGGCCCAAGGCTGGGGCTGGCTGAGTCTTCTCAGGCTGCTGTTCCCTTTTTCCTTCCCCTGGGTGATTTTCCCTCATTGTGATTCCTCTCCTTGCTGGTGATAAAACATTTGACGAGTTGCACTGAAGGCCCAGACTCAGCAGCCCACCCCAACCCTCCCACCCCAGCCTCTCCCCCACCAAATATGTTTGTATTTTTAACATTTTTAGGCAACAATCTTAAACCGAAGCAGATGTGACAATGAATATTTATCTGCAGCATCTCAGTATGGGATTTTCTCTTAAACTCGATAAAATAAACTGCTCAGGATACAGAACAACATTTCTCCTAATATACAATACACAAGGGGCAGGAGGGGAATTAGCAGATGAACTCGGCATTAAAGCCATTTAAAATCAAAAGAGCAGCAGCATTTACATGCGGGGAGAACAGTTGGTGCTTTCAGTGAGATCCTGGCGTGTTTTCCTTCTCATTCCTGGAGGCTTGCAAACACCAGAGGAAAGGTTCCTGCCAGGGAGGGGCAGGTGAGCAGGGGGCTCTTCCCACAGGTGGGAGAGGCAGGAGCAGCCCCTATCCCGAGTGGGAGCAGCTCCCATGAGATGGGATGAGGAGCAGAGTGAGGAGGGGAAGAAGGCAAACACTGCTCCAGCGACAAGGAGGTGGCCAAGTCCCAGTCCCAGCCTCGTGTCCCTCCCTCCTGGGGGCTCACAGCAGCTCCCCCTTGCTGACTTCACCAGGGTTTGTTTCCATCCAGCAGGAGAGTGGCAGTCAGGAATTGTCCTCTCCCGTGCTGCTTCCCTGCTTGGAGGCTGCTGGATGCACACGGGGTGCTCCAGGCTCCCCAGGCTGGCACTTCTGGGCTTCCAGAGCAGGATGGGACTTTGCTGGTTCTTCAGCATCTCCCTGTGCAGGGGAGGGTGGGATGCTGTGGGATCCCTCGTGCCCAGGGGCGGGATGAGCTCCCATCCCACAGGGCAGCCCCAGGGGACCAAATCCTGTGCTTGCTGTGGCGCTGAGCGCCCCTTCCTCCCTACCCTGCTCATCCTCAGGGCCCGGCTTTTGGGGCTGGGAGTGAGGAGTGACTGAAAGCCGCTGCAAACCTTGGGCTGAGTGCTGGGGCTCGGCCCAGCCCTGCCGGATCCGGCGGCTGCCGGAGGCAGCGCGTTCTCCTGGAGCCGGAGGGCATTGCCAACCTTGCCACGTTGAGCTCCAAGAGCCAGGCACGTTTCTCCAACCTGCTGTCTCTGACGCAAATCCAGAACAATATGCAGATTAAAAATAACAACCACAACAAAAAGGCTCCAGCACCACCCCAGAGAGCCCCACGCACACGGAGCCTCCCCAAAGCCGGAGCGGGGAGCGGGCAGAGGGGGTGGGTGTGAGCCTGGCCATGGGTGGGAGGCTGGAGGGGCAGCAGGAGGAGCCTGAGCGCCTGTCCTGTCCTGTGTCCAGGGCTGAGAGGCCACTAAAGCCCCTGGTGCTCATTCACTCCCCCACAGCTCTGCAAAGGGAGCCAACTGGGGGGACCAGGGACAGCTGTGCCATGATGGTGGCCCTCTGTGACCAGTCCCCAGCTGAGCTGAGCCAGTGACCGCAGCAACATGCCCTGGAACATCTTGTTCCTCTTTGGTTTAGGACCATCTCCCCTCCTCCTCCTCTCCCAGAGAGAGATCTGTGTCTCTGGGTCCTGAGGGACCCCTAAATAACGAGTCAAAGGGACAAGGTCTCCTTTGGTCTGCAGAGAACGTGAACTGGAGCCAAAAAAATGCTGACTGAAAGGGCTCAGCAGCTTCCCGAGGGCGACGGTCCCAGCTGGTGGCACTCAGTGTCAGAAACGGGATGGTGAGCTGCTGAGCCTGGAGGGAGCAATTCCACGCTGAACAGAGAGCAGGCTGACGCAGGAGATGCCTCCAGCCACCAGCACAGGCCCTTGGGCCAGTGAGGGCAGTGGAAGGCTCTGGAGACCCTGTGCTTCTAAAGCATGGGGAGGGTCCCCAGGCCCTGCCCCATGCCCTGCCCAGGAGGATCCTGCTCAGGACTTTGTGGCCCAGCCAGCACCGGATCCCATCCTGCAGTCCCCGTGCCCTGAGCAGGGATTTTCCCCTCGTGCTTCAGTCCCTGAGTTTGGCCAGGTCAGGGCTCCCCATGGGACTCCTGGGCAATGAACATTCCACCCTCACTCTTCACCTCCAGAGCCTGGCCAGGCCGGGCTCCCCTCGTGCCTTCCCGGGCTGTGGAAGAGGCAGAGTTTGATTTCCTGAGCTGTGCCCACAGCCCCCAGGGGAGCAGAGGGACACTCCCAGCCCAGGAGCTGCCCAGCATCCCGAGGACAGGTTCTGTTCCTCCCCAAACTCCATGAGAGTGGCCTGACGCGGTGCTGCAGCCCCAGAACATTCCTTTGTAAGGAAATAAAGTGTCAGTGCCACAGCTGTGACATCCAAGCTCCGCTTCAGTAGCGTGCCCTGGGCAGAAAGAGGCGGCGGGTTCCTGTTTAGGTTTTCGGTTACTGTGTTTGTAAAATATTTATTTTTCTTGGTGTTTCTATCCCAGCCTTTTTAGAATCCAAATATTTGGAGGCTGGAGGAGCTGTGGCCGGGCTCAGCACTGCTCTGCTGGCTGGGCTCGGCGTGTGCCAGGCATGCTGATGGCCCCGGACCCCCCTAGCCGGCCCTCAGCATCAAACAGTGTTTGAATGCAGTCTCCAGGGGTGGAGAGGGTGGTATGAGGCACTGAAAGAGCTGGGAGAGGAGAAAAAAGGAGAAGAAAAAAGAAAAGAGGGAGAAAAAAAAAGCAACCAAGGCAGTGGCGTATAAATGAATAAATAATAGTAATAAAAAAGATCATTGGGAAGCAAAGACATTCTTTATGGTGCATTAATGTGTTTTCTCAGCTGCTCTCTTGACTCGGCACCAGCTCTCACAGTTCCTGTCCTCAGGACTCTCCGCTGGGCACAGGAAGGTTTGTTCTGGCTGCTCTGTCCCAATCCCCCTGGAGCTCCTGTCACCCACTGCCCCGTGAGGGAGCACAGAGCCCCCACCTGCCCCTTTCCCCACGGCCTCCATGCCCATCGCTGTCTCCTGGGATTCAGTTCTTTGGGAGAAGAGCCTCTTGCTGCAGAAGAGCCCCTCAGGTGGCAAACACCACAGGAACCTGGCGTTTTGTCCCCTCGGTGCCACCCGGTGCTGCCTCCCCCCGCTCTCCGAGGTTCCTGAGCCCATCCTTTCCTCCTCCCCCATCTCCAGCAGCTTCCCAGGGAAGGGATCGCTGCGCGGAGCTGGTGGGACCCCAGCCGTGGAGGCAGCAGCTCTTATCAGGCGGCTGCCAGCTCTGTCACCACGCTGTGCTGAGTGACGGGCGCTCCCACCTGCTGCCGGCGCTGCGCACGGGGTGCTGCTGCTGCTGCCGCTGCTGCTGCTATAGAAACACCCAACTTCTTACACTCACCTCCTCTCTTCTTCCTCTCTTTTCTTTTTCCCTTTAGACCCTCAAAAGCCGCGTCTGAATTCCCTCAGGATTCAAAGGGAGATCTGACGGGCTCTCCAGCGCAGCCGCGTCCCTGCCGAGGCACCGAGGCACCGTGTCCTGGCTGTGGCAGGGTGTGGTGATCCATCCCCACCTCACCGAGAGGGAACTCTGGTGTCACCACCTGCTCCCCAGGAGCTGAGCTGAGCCCTCTCCTGCTCACACCGGGCCCACGGGATTTGTCCCTTGTGCTGGCGCTGCTCCGTGAGCTCATCAGCTGCTCCAGCAAAGCCCCACACAGAGCTCTGGTGGGTTTATTTTGCTGGCTGCTCTCACCCAGCTGTTTATTTTCTTGAGTTTTCCCCGTGAACGCACTCCACACCTGGAATTGTGCTGACGAGTTGACTTCAAAGCTGAGCTAAATCCCTTCCATGCGTGACTGTGGGGAGCAGGTGCTCCTCGCTCCCCAGGGCTGCAGAGTCCCCCAGCAGGAGAGCAGGATCTGTCTCATTCCTCATCCACCAAGCACAGACACTCACATGGAAAACCAGCGTGTCCTCAGGTCATGGAATCACAGAATGGTTTGGGTTGGAAGGGACCTTAAAGCCCATCCAGTCCCACCCCCTGCCATGGGCAGGGACACCTTCCATTATCCCAGGATGCTTCAAGGATCCAACCTGGCCTTGGACACTTCCAGGGGCAACCACAGCTGCTCTGGGCAGCCTCAGCCACCAAGTCTGGACTCATCTGGCATCACCATGGTAGATCCAGCACATCCCTTCCTGACCCCATTGGCCTTGGCTGACAGTGGCTTGTTTTGGTATCAGTCCCTGTGGACACTCTGCAAACCAAACCAGCCCAGTGTAAGATCCAAGGAAACATTTACTAATGGGCTTTGGGCTGAAATTCAACCCTTCCTCAAAAAAAAAAAAATTTCCTTCAAACTAAAAGGTTCTAAACAAACCTGACTTGAGAGTCATTTAATACCCTGTCAGCTTCCCTTCCCACTGCTCCCAGCTCTGGCGAGGTGAGCCGTGTCCCCGGGATAGGGGTCCCGCTCTCCTGTGCCTGCTAGGAAGGTGCAAACAAATCCTGAAGTGCAGATACCAGAGTCACTGACCCAGAGAGATCCTTGCGGAGCCCACCTTTGGCTCAAGCCTCAGTGGAAGGCCAGGACAGGTCACTTCCCATTCCCTCCACTTTGATTTCCTCTGTCTCTGCCGTGATTCCACTTCCCACAGAGCAGCCCAGCATTGCTGCATTCCGGAGGCATTTCAGAGTCCTGGGAGTGTTGGTCTGGGAGAGTAGCACAAATCGTGACGCCACTAAAGCAGGACAGACTTTCCAGCTGTGACACCTGTAAGAGTCAGGTCCGCCGTGTTTCTCCTGCCCCACAGCTCAGGAGTAACTACCCTGCTTCCCTTCCTTCCTCTTTGGATCCCTTCCCCTCCCTTCCCTTCCCTTCCCTTNGCCCCCCGGTCTCGGCCTCCCCCGGTCCTCCCGGGCCGCTCCATCAGCGTTTCCATCTCCCGAACCTGCAGGGACCGCGGGGCTGCGCAGGACAAGGACCCCGGAGCGTTCCCCAGCCCGGGGGTTCGACGCTTCCCCGGCCCCCCGCGGCCCGGAGGTGACACTCCGCACGCGCTGCCGGTGACATCTGATGGGAAACCGCTGGCTCCTGGAATCTTTGCTCTTTCCAAGCGAAGGGAGCCCCCAGGAGTGACTCGCGGTCATGAAGATGCACCTTCCAGTCCCCACCGTTCAGTGTGACCCCCCACTCGCCCCAGCCCTGAAGCTGGTGGCCCGCTTGGAACATCCTCACTGGAGACTGAGGGAAGAGAAGAGAGGGAGGGAAGGGGAAGGAGAGGGAGATGGAAACAGAAAGAATTAAACCCCCTGCTTTAAATGATGGAAAATATCCCAGCAGTGTTCCCTTTCAAGCCCTATTTTGCTATTCAGGAGCTTGAAAGGCACCGAGCTCCCAGGCCCTCGCGGAGCAAGCAGAGATTTCACGTTATAAAATATGAATATCCTGGTTTATGAATAAACCTGGGTTTGCTGCTCAATCCAAGCCATCACAACCTCCTCGGTTTCTCTCTGGGGTGATTCGGTGTGGGCTGTCCCAGGTGTGGCGTATCCCAGGTGTGGGGTCGGCAGGGGAGGAGGGGAGGGGAACCAGCAGGGAGCAGCTGGAGGCACGGATCCCCCTCCCCTCCTGGGGCTGCGAGAGGTGGAGGCACTGCTGGGCTCTGGGGTGGTGCCAGGGCTGGGAGATGTCCCAAATCCAGCGCTGGGAGCCGTCCCCAGAGCTCAGGCACGTGTCTGGGGGGAGATGCCCAGGGTTCTCAATGGCTGCTGCTGCCGGTGTTGGAGCACCAGCCCTCGGGAGAGCAAGCGGAGAGATCCAAAACCTGCCCCCGAGTCCTCCGAGGTCCCACAGCGCTGGCAGAAGGAGGAGAAACGAGCGCGGAAGGAGAAAGTCGGGGCTCCCCGTCTTCGCCGGGGACAAAGGCAGCAGGGCCGTGGCAGGGATGTCCCCAGAGCTGGGCACGGCGCCGAGGCACCGGGGCTGCGGCTGCACAGCTCACCTGCTTTTCCCCCCCTGAGGAGGAGGAGGGGGTGGCACGGGCATCCCCCGGCCTCTGCCCACCTCTGGGCACAAACCCGGGGCACAGAGCCCCGCCAGAGCCCCCTCCCCCGGCCCCGCTGCCGCCCGAGCTGTGCTGGCGAGGGACGGACCCGCACAAGGAGCAACGACGACTTCAGAAGCGCTTTGGAGGAAAAGGAAGGAAGGACAAAGAGAAGCTGGGAAGAGGCCATGCCTGGTCCCCTGATGCACTTCAAGAGAAAACAGTCTAGACTTTTTATTTTTTCTTTCCCAGACCCTGTTTTCCATTTCAAATCAGCCCTGACATTTTGGTTATCTTTTCTTTTAATAAGCCAGGTTTGGTCTGTTAGAATCCATTCATCTGTGTGGCACAGGAAGGTTCAAAGACAAATAATACCTGGGGACGAGGGAGCTCCCCAGGGTCTCGGTGCCACCGGTCTGCCCTGCGACAGAGGCCAGGGCAGCACAGGAGGACACCCAGCACCTGTGTCACCCTGCTGACAAGGACCTGTGAGCCCCAGGGGACACGAGGCTCTCTCTATCTCCTCTCCACAGCCTTCACTCTCCCGCGGGAGGTCTTGGCATGGGGCAAATCCCCTCGTCAGAGCCGGGGACCGCTCCTGGCGAAGGGTGCAGGGGATCAGCTGCAGATTTGGGGCTCCTTGAGCCTCCCTCACCTCCCCTCGCTGCCGCCTGGCAGAACTGCCGGAGCACAGCAGCCGCTCGCTGGGGCACTGCCAGGGGATTTCCAGCTCCTCCCGCCTGACCCCGGCGCAGTCCCTTTGGCGATGTTGGGAGAGCTTCCCAGAATCCCGCCCCAGGAGCCCTTCCCCGCTGGCAGCCTGGCTCAGACTCTGCCCGGCCCCGGCCCCAGCCCCAGCCCCGCTCCGAGTTCTCGCCCCTCATCCCGCAGAGGCTGGAGAGGGGGAAGGCAGATGGAGCTCTGCAGGAGAAGGCGGCTCGAAGGAGGAAAATAACAACCAGAAACACGGAGAAAGGGATGAAATGTTACAGAAAAGTTGGCCTAAGGGAAATAAGGGAGCTAAAAATAACCCGCCAAAGGCTGCGATGGGAGCGAGAGGAAAGCTGCCGATCCCGAGGAGAAACGGGGTTACCCTGCAGCTGCCCCCTCGCTGCTCCTGCTGAGCCCCCCGGCTCCGTGGGGGTGTCCCGTGGCAGGAGGGGGCCCGGGGGGCAGAGACCTCCAAGAGGGTCCCTGAGCCGGGCCAGTGCTCTCTGGGAACGGGGCACATCCCCCGGGAACAGGGCAGGTGCCCGCCCAGCCCAGCCCAGCCCAGCCCTGCGAGCCCTCGCCTTGATTACATTTCTGTTTCCTCCCCGAGCCGAGCACAGGAAGCTGCTTTGCCATCCATTTACCCAGGGACTTCACTGGTATTTAATAAACTCGATTAAGCAAGCGCCTTAATTTGCTTTGGTAATGAAAACATAATTGTTTCTGCAGCTCCAGCGCGGGGACTCTCCACGGCGAGTGGCGGGTGCAGGCAGTGGGATAATCAAGCAGAAGAGCCCAGAGCTGGGCAAGTTGTTGGTTCTCCCCTGAGGAAATAACCGGGTTTTCACCTCGGCAGGGCACGGCTGGGGAAGGGCAGGGGGAGAAGCTGCTGCCGTGGGGGGGGCTGGGGTGATTTGGGGCAATCCTGATCCTGCTCACCCTCGTTCAGTCCTTCCCCATAAAAACACGCACCACACACCACCGGTGACTTTTCCTATTCCCTCACCTCATAGCTCCATCCACACCCTGGGCAGGACGCACCATCCCACACGGGGTGATCCCGTGGGATACACACATCCCACACGGGGTGATGCCATGGAGGGATGCAGGTGGGATAAAGCAGGTGTGATAAGGCAGGGGCTCACCTTGGACCTTCTGGAGCACCAGTGCACAGCTGTGCCAGGCCATGGATAACACAGAATTCTGCCCACAGATGTGTGTGCAACCCTCGGCACTTGACTCAAAAAGGAGCAGATGACCCCACTGTGGTCCCTCCCAATCCCTTTGGGGCTGTGTGAACGGGGCACACCAGTGCCCAGGGACATGTGCCACAGCAGCCTGGGGACAAACAAATGGGAAAACAGAAGTTCCTTGTAGTGGCAACCCCCGAAATGAGCAGCCAGGTGCAGCGCGTGCAGTCGATGTGACACGGGAGGTCCCTGCAGGGTCTGTACACTTAATGCAAGATATTTCTCATGACTCATGATTTAGGAATTACTGCAACCCCTGCAAAGGTGGGGAGAGCCCAGGGGTCACTGTGGCCAGCAGGAGCTGGGCGAGGTCAGAGCCCAATCGTGCTCCCCAAGAAGATTCCGGGGAAGAAGGGCCCTGGATGTGCAGTGAGCACAGAGAGGGAAAATGGGAGGAGGAAGAGACAGATGGTCCCATTTTGTATGAAAAGGCAGAGAGGGAAGATGTAACTTGGGAATCTCCCCAGAACAAGCCATCTGTGAGGTGTAAGGCCTGAGCTGCTGCCAGTGCAGCCAAAATCCTGGAACAGCAGAAGATGCTGTGCTCAGTCCAAAGATTTCATTACCTTGTCCCCGTTATTTGTGACTCGGAGGTCACAGGTAGTGAAAGCAGCAATTTAATCCTTTGTCTTTTTTATTTTCTTCTGCTCTAATAGGTTTGTGTTTTCCCTCACCCCTGTCTGATGCCAGCCAGAAGCTCTGGGAACTCTTGTGAGCCTCAGGCAATTCCCTCCACTGATTTAAGGAACCCAAATAAATAAATAAATGTTGTAGACAAATCCTTTAAAATATTAGAAAGTAGGAGCAGCTCTTGAAACCTCGTGAGCCAGCCTGGCTTTCCCGCTGCAGCTCTGGGAATGTCTGTAGGAGCTGCTGGAACAGGGAGGACTCAGGCCCAGCACCCTCCCCGTCCTGGCAGGAGGAATGTCCCGTCCTGTCCGGAGAGTTGTCACGGTGGGAAGGCAGGTCTGGGACAAGGGCAGCTCCTGGGTTATCTCCTCTAGGCAGTTCATATCCCTGGAAATCTCAGTCCTTCTGGAAGGACAGAGCAGCTCTGTCCCTCCTGCAGTGCAGCCATGGGGAACTCACAGGTCTTTCTACCTCTGGGGGCAGCCAGGCCAGCAATGTCCCCATCCCTGGGGACATTGGGTGCTCCAGCCCCAGGCTGGGCCCCTCCCACACAGGGACCTGCACGTGACAGAGGGAAAATGAGAATGTCCAACCTCCAGCAGGCACACACCTCCCCACAGCTGGGCTCCAGCACTGACAGATCTGCAGGGCCACCAGTCCAGGCAGGGCCATGGTCCATCCCAGAGCCCAGCCATGCTCAGGAATGCAGGAGCAGCAGGATAACAGGGCCTGGCTTGCCTGGGCACTGCCCGTTGTCTGATGTCACTGAGTGGAGCTGGGAATGGGAGCAGCCCTGGCACTGGGCTGGGGCCAGGTGGGACGTCCTGGTGCCACTGGGCTGGGTCCCTGCAGGGTGCTGGGCTCTGTCCCCATGCAGACCCCGGCAGGATGGAGCTGCCACCAAGGTGCAATCAAGGCAGGGATCTGTGGTTTTGGGGGACTGTGGGCAGGAGGGGGAATGAAACAAGCCTCAAAAATAAAAGACACTGCCCCTATAAATCACTAATATTAAAAAGCATGAAGGGGCCGGAGCCTTCAGCCCCGACTAAGCGCTGGGTGGGAGAGCAGGAGCAGCGCTGGCCCCGCTGCTCAACTCTGCAAATATCCATCAGCTCTTCCTGACACATCGTTATTAGCTTTCCTACGCTGAATTGCACAGGGATAAACTTGGGGCTGGGAGAAAAACCGCAGAGATTATTGTCAGCCCGAGCGCTGCCACGCGCTGTGCTTTTCCTCCTTCCCCCCTCCGCCTTTTTCATGCAGGAACACAAAGGAAATTCATGGCATTTCTACGGCTCATACCGCAGGAAGCGTTGGTGGGCTTGAAAGAGGAGAAAGAATTAGAGGCTCATCCAGACAGTGGGATGTGGGGGGCAAAGGAGGGGGAGCAGGGAGGGGCGTCAGGGAAGGCCGAGAGCAGCTGATCTCAGTAAAGTGAGAGTTTGATGCATTGGCTGGGGGAAAATAAAGAAACTTCAATAAAACAAATTGAATTTAAATCCTTCGGCAGAGCCGGTTCCCAGCGAGCGAGCCCCGGGAATGGGTTTGGGTTACACTGGGACAGCTGTGGCCCCCCACTGCAGTTTGCTAACAAAGGAGGGGCTTTGGGGGGGCTGGGGACAGCGAGGGGCTGACATCCCCCCACTTCCCATCCACACCCATCCACTCTGGATCCATGCGTGGCCCACTTTGTCTTCCTCACACACCAGGGGGATCTCAAAGCACTGCCAGGCAGTCTATCCTTCCACCTAACTCCTGCACAACTCTGGGATTCCCCCCCAAAACTCTGTGTCCTCCCCATCCAACCTGGGCTCATTCCAACCCCTGGACCCCCTGTGTCCCTCACAGGATCCCAGCTCTGGCTCTGCCTGGCCCTGCTGATGCCAATGGAGCCACTGGCTCCCAGTCCAGGAAGGATAAAAGCCAACTCTTGGGAAGGGCAGTGAGCTCAGGAGGCTCAGGGGGCTCAGAGTCCTCCCTGGGCATTTGTGCCATCCCCAGCTAACCATCAGGGCACTTATGAGATGATCCATGGAGGCCACTGGATAAGAGGAGGATCCACCTTGGATTCCACTCTCCATAAGCAGGGCTGGATGTCAGGTCCCCGGACGGGGTGAAGCTCCTGGAATTTACTCCCCTGCTGCCAAGTTAACTGCCCAGAACATTGATGATACGATCAGCAGTAAAGCCTAAAAATAGCCCCGAGCTGCTGTCAGCAGTGTAAATAGAGATTGGTGAGTGTCGTGGAGCGGGATAAATGCCGGGGATTCATGGATCAGCTCCCTCATATGGGCACATGATGCCTATGGGTTGTCTGGGAGCAGCTGTGACTTCAGGAATTGCCCAGAGAACCTGGGCTCTGTGGGGACACGAGGTGGCATTTCTACAGCAGCAAGAGCTCCAGGAGAGCTGGAGAGGGACTTTGGGCAAGGACTTGGAGGGACAGGACAAGGGGGAATGGTTTCCCACTGCCAGAGGGCAGAGTTAGATGGGATATTGGGAATGAATTCTTCCTTGAAGGAATTCACCCTGTGAGGATTGTGAGGCCCTGGTACAGGCTGCTCAGAGAAGCTGTGGCTGCCCCATCCCTGGAAGTGTCCAGGACCAGATTGGACGGGGCTTGGAGCAACCTGAGATAGTGGAAGGTGCCCCTGCCTATGGCAGGTGATGGAACTGGGTGATATTTAAGGTCCCTTCCAATCCAAACCACTCCAGGATTCTGTGACATGGAGCAGAGCTGGGGTGGGGATCGAATCTGCAGGAAAGGGGAGCAAAGCCAGGGGTGCCCCAGGCTGCTGGGGAGGGCAGCTCCGAGTGCCTGATCCACTCCCCTGCTGCACAAGGTTCCAGACTCCTTCCCAAGGCTCTGGTCTCCTTCCCAGACTGAAAGGCCCTCGCTGTGCTGGAGGCCCCCACGATTTATTTATGAGTTTATTCCTGCAGGAGGGCCCCCGTGTCCATGGAGGCAGCCCCCAGGAGAGCACACAGCACCCTCTGCTCTCCTGGGGGCTGCCAGAGCTGAGGATTCTCATGGCACTGGGAGAAATCTGGAAGCGATTGCTCCGGTGCGCCTCTCCAGAGGGAACACCGTGCCCAGTTCATTTCCTTTAAGGAAACACAACCCGAGGGGATAATTAGAGCTTCTTTGCGTACACAATCCCATACTGTTTATCCAACACAAATTAAAAAATGTGGTCCTCAGGAACACGGAGTGGGGAGATAAAGAAGCGATCGCGCCCAGACGGGTTTCATTACTGCCCCAGCACAGCAGGCCCCTGAAGCCACCTTGTGTTCCAGGACAACAGCAGGAAAACCAGGATGTTTGGAGCATGAGTGAGATGCAGGGATACACCCAGGGTGCTGTAAATAAGTATGATGGAAAATCAGCTGAACCTTGGCACCAGCATCCATCTCTCTTTGAGCTTTTGTGCCTCTTGTGTCACGTGCTTAGGTCTTGGGTGCACACAAACTGTGTGAAAGCCTGTGGTGATGAGACTCATGGAATCATGGAATCACAGCATGGTTTGGGTTGGAAGAGACCTTTGACATCACTGAGGACTTGGAGAGGTGCTGAAGACCAGGGTGGTTTGTGCTCCCCACCTGATCCCACGGCAGGAGCAGAAGGTCGCTGCTGGGGTGGGGTCTCTCCCAGCACCAGCAGTTAACTGGGAGCTTCGATGGACCCTGGAGATGGGAAGAAGATGAAGAGGGAGTGGGGAAAAGCCCCTGGAGTGGAGCCCCAGCTCGGTTACCACAGGTCTGGCTCCGTCACTGCTGCGGGCAGGCGCAGCGGGGAAAATGCCATCTGGGGTCTCACTTGAAAGGGGTTTTACAAGCACTGGGATTTTATTACAAGCAGCCCAACGCTGGTGCGATTCCTGCCTGGCTCCGGGGTGGAAGGGCAGGGCTGGGAGTGGGGCTGCCAGCACAGACCTCACCCCTGGGGGGCGCCCCGGGCAGAGCCACCCCGGACAAAATCCGTGTGTCCTCTTGGCAACGTGAACGATCCATCCCAGAGGGACACAGCCTGGGTTCGAACGCTTAGTCCCGCGGTATAACAATAGGAATGCGAGAGGCCAAACCATGTGGGGACGCGCAGGAAGATGCTGGTGGCATCCCCCAGTGCCTGCGGACCACGCTGTGGGATCAGGGGAGTGTCATCCCGGGAAGGGCCACGGGCACTGCCTGACTGCGGGGCCGGGCCCCCAAGCCAGCGCACATGGCAGCGGGGACAGCCGGTCCCAGTCCCCTCCTCCCCTCGGAGCCGGAGCTCATTAGGGCAACGCTGTTTGTTTGTTTTGTTAATCGACACCAAGAGGCCCCATCTGGGCTCTGCCGAGCCCCTCTCCATCCCTGGCAGCACGGAACCCGAAGCCAATTTTCCAGTGTGGTTTCTGTGGCTTGGGAATGTATTTCAGGATCCTCATTTGGAGACCTCGATCAGAGCTCAGAGCTCTTCCCCTGCACTCCCTGGTCTCCATCTCTGCTCCCCCCGTGCTGTGTGGGCCTGAATTGTTCTCCTCAGGCCACTCACATCTCGTCCCCTCACAGCCCCTCCTGGGGCCATGTCGCTGTGGGGAGGATGGAGGGACATTCCTGGGGGACACAGAGCATCCCTGGACACATCTGGGATGGGCGCCTGCAGGAGGTGCCAACCAAAGCTGGTGCCAACCAGCAGATGGGTACCAAAACCTGGAAGCAGCTCCCATCCCATCATCTCCTGGAGACACCAGGGGGGAGGCCACCTTTGAGTGGTCCTGCTGGTGATTCTTCTGCCTTTGGGGGACACTGGAGCCACCCAGCTCCGTGATGAGGCAACGGAGATGAACCAGAACACACTGTGCCAAAGACAGCCCGGCAGGGACTCTGACAGGGACACTGGCAGGGACACTGGCAAGGACTCCTCTCCCCTGGGAAGCTGTCACGCTGGCAGCTGAGTGTGGATGTGACACGAAGACAATGTGACAAGCATTTGCAGCAGTGGGGACAAGCTGGGCTGCTCCCACCTCCAGCCTCCCCTTCCTACCCCCATAACACCTCCCCCTTTTTGCTGGCACAAACGTCTCTGTCGCTGAGAAAAGGCACATCTGAAAGCAGAGCCACCCCTTGTGACGGTGTCAGCGGCTCCAGCCGTGCCCCCGAGCCGCGCTGCCCCTCCCGGCCGTGCCTCCCACAGCCCCGCGCTCCTCCACGTGCGGATGCTGTGCGAAGGAAAACAAAAGCCACTGAAATCTATCAGGTGAGAAAAGCTTTTTGGAGGATGAGAATGAAAAGCAAAGGTTTTTCTGAGCCTTCCCTCAGGCTCCCTCCACACGCACGTCCGAGGGAGCGTCTGTCCCGCTCTGTGATTTAGTGAGTGAGACAGCACAGAGCCAACGTGCCATGTGAAGGAAGGAAGGGAAGCTGCTGGTGTGTTTGGCATTCCTTCCTTCCTTCCTAACGACCTTGGGAGGCGTTGGAGACACAGGTAAAGGGACATGGGGCCTGTGGCCACCAACCCAAGTGGCAGCCACCAGTGAGCCCAGCCAGGCTGCGACAGGGAGCCCCAGGGTGGCCGTGCCTTGGCTGAGAAGCTCTCAGCAGGTGAAGGGGAGGATGAATCTCAGCACAGGGGTTCACAGACCCCAGCCCTCCTTCCCGTTCTCTCCCAAGGCTCTGTACATCCCGGCTCCCCCTCCCCTCCCTGGACTCAGGGAACATGTGTCTGGCAGATTTTTATTAACTGTGCAGCTTTCCCTTGCTCGCTTTCCGTCTCTTTTTTTCTGCTCCCTGCTTGCTTGACAGAATTTAGATTAGACAAAACATGAGATCATTCCTGCCTGCACAAAAAGGAAACAGAAGAAGAGAAGGAATTGGCTCTGGCTTCTGCACCCCCTTCCTTCTGCACCCCAGCATCTCCACCTGCCCCAGCCCCGTCCCTCTCCCCCAGCCAGCAGATTTCTGACATTCCAGACGTGATGAAGATCCAGGGCAGACCTGCTGCTGGCCACCACCTCATCCTCAAACCATCCCTCTCCCTGTGCCTGGTGGAGCTGTTTGCTCTCTGCAGCCCTGGCGGCTTCACGCTCCACATGCACAGAGCTGGCCTGGAGTCCTCCCTGCAGGGACAGGGATGTTCTGCAGGGCACAGGCTCTGCCAGGGAGCCTCTGGGCCAGCACTGCCCCTCTGGCCAGAGCTGAAGCTTTCCCCATCCTCACTTCTCCCCGCACTCCCCAAGGAGTGGTGGCTTCCAGTGAAACCAGTAAAAGGGGGACACTGGTACTGGGTGTGCATGGGTGAGGGTGGGAGCTGTTTCCCATCCGCAGGGTCTCCCACTGGGGAGAGCCCCTGGCACAGCCCTGGGTGCTCCTGCCATCCACAGAGCTGCTCCTCTTCCCCAGGAAAACCATGGAGAGGGGGCACCACTGTGGATTCAGGTTTACCCCTCACCGCTGCTCCCCTTTGCAAGGAGGAATCTGCAGCTGATTTTATGGACACCTGGAGGAGCTGGAAAAATGATCTAACATCTCCCAGGGCCTTGCAGAAATGGAGGGAGGTGTGAGAGGGGGAGGAAGGCAGCTCTGGAGCCATGAGCCATGCGGGCAGCTGGGAGGTGGGAGGATTTTCCCCTGTTCCCTGGTTTCCAGAGAAACTTGCCTCTGGGTGGAGAAGAGGTGGTCCAAGGCTCCAGTTAGCATTGAAGCCCAAAGGCTTGGGAGTACCAAGACCACGATCTCATGGATAGGCTGTGAGGCCTCCAGGGTGTCCCCAGTGGGTGCTCCCCACATTCCCAGATCCAGGGCATCACTTCCTCTTTATACCCCAGTCCTGTTCACACCTCCTGGGGCAACACTAATCCAAGGCAAGGGCAAGGAAGGGCAAAGAAATCCTTCTTTCCTTCCTTCCTTCCTTCCTTCCTTCCTTCCTTCCTTCCTTCCTTCTGCCTTCCTCCCTGCCTGCTTCGTCCTGTCCCAGGCGTGCAGGGATGCCACCCATGTGTGCCAGCCCTGGAGGGGCCCAGAGGCTCTTGTCCCAGTGCTTTTCCTGTGCTGTTCATGGTGTGGGCAGCACACACGTGTTCTCCCCTGCACGTGCCCAACCCCATCCCGTGCCCAGGAGCAGTGCTCATGGACAGGCCAGAGGATGCATCTGTGGATCTCACAGCCTCTCTTGTTTCTCTCACATTTCCTTTCCTCTCTCCCTGACCTTCCTCTTGGACAGGACACCTGGATGACTGACTGGAATTTAATTAGGACAGTTGAATAAACAAACTCCCCCCCCGACAGCAGCAGTGACATCAGCCTGTACCCCGCCAATGCCGCTTCCAAGGATCACATCCAAGCACAGTGCTGCTCCAGAGGGAGGAGAGAGCACTGCAGGAGCTCCTGGAGGAGCTCACAAACTCAGCAGGCCTGAAGTCTCCTGGAACACATCTGATCACCCAAGGGTCTATTTCAGGCATGGGTGACCTCAGGCAGAGGAGATCCAGAGGGGCCCAGCCTGCAGTAACATTCCCAAGGGAGCAGGGTCTCCCCAGGTTCAGTTAAATGATTTGGTTTAATAACACCCCAATGACAACCTGAGAGATTGGAAGTCAAGGCCCACCCAAAATCAGTTTGAGATAAATCCTAATGTGCCTCTTAGGAGATGGAGCAAGGCTGATGGGGCTCTGCCCCCACCCTTCAGGGTGCTCTGGGGACACCTCGCTCCTGTTTCTGGTGTTTTCTTTCCCTGTGGCCACGAGGCTGTTTTTCAACAAAACCTTCATTTTGCACCTGCTTTTCCAGGCCCTGGAGCTTTAAGAAGCAAAGAAGAACATGTGAAATGTCTCCAGACCTGTCAGGAACACAGCTCTGATTGTCCTTTGCATCTCCTTCTGTGCATCCCACTGGCTCCTCCTTCTCAAGGGGAACATCAGCTCTGGGCAGGCAGAGGCTGCACCAAACCCTAATTCCCATGCCAAATCCCCTCCCTACTGGGAATATCCTCACCCCAAGGACACAGCAGCCCCAGAGGAGTGGGTGGGCCATGGCTGGGGCTGAGGCACAGCTCCATGAGTGATGTCCCTCCATGATGTCAGAGCCCGGAGCCGTGCCAGGAGCCTGGTGCATCATCTCCCAGTATAGAAGCGTGAGCTGTTCACAAGAGCTGAACATCTTGAATCCTGAATTTCCAATGTGCTCCAGTTCTTTGGGAGCCTAGGGAAATGTCATCTGCTGGCTGGCAGTGGGAAGACAGCCCAGGCCTGGTGCAGGCTGGTGCCTCCATCCCCAGCCGATGCCGGTGCCGGCGCTGCGGCAGCCAGAGCTGTTTGGGGAAGGGGCAGCGTGTGCTGACATGGAGTTGCTGGAGAAGGAAAAGCAATTCTGACAATTTCCAAAGCACCAGATCCACCACACCACAGAGCAGTGCCCCCCTTGCCACCACGGGCTGGCCTCCAGCCTGGCCATGGATCTCCCAGTGGAGGGACAGTGGCGGATGAGGAGCTCCCACCATCCCAACTCCCCTCGAGCTGTGGGGACTGTGCACAAGCTCCCCAAGATTTCCCTGGGCTATTTTACCTCCTCCTCCCTGCTGGACTCTTGTATTGGTAGTTTCTGCTGGAAGGAAAGGAGAAGGCCCCCCTGCCCAGAAGAGCAGGACAAACCCAGCCCTGAGGGGTGGCGTGGTTCCCCACTACAACCAGAGCCCAGTTCCTCGCATACATCTCCTGGAGTCTCTGCTGTTTCCCTTGAAATCTGTTTGTTCCTGGGTGTTGTTTCCCTTCTCCCCACGTTTTCCTGCCAGGCACCCTCCCTGCCCGTGCCCGTGTCCACCCCCGTGGTCCCATGTTCCATCCCCGTGTTTTTGGGGGCGGGGGGGCCCCCCCAGCCCATGAGCTCCGGAGGTGCTCACCAGCCTCCGATTACAGCTTGTTAGAGGCTATTATAGCCTCCCTCATTTAGAGAATTACTCATTTTTTAGGCCTTTCAGGAACTTTAATGAGTTGTTTTAAACACATGCAGCAGATGTGGCCTTGGGATGAGTTCCTTTGAAACCCTCCCTCCCCCAGCAGGCAGCCGGGAGCCCCCCCCCCAGCTCCAGAGGGAACGAGTGGGGTCCCTCGGTGATGTTCCTTGTCCCCCTCTACCTGAGCACCTCCAGCCTTGCTGTGGTGCAAAACCAAACACCCCAAACCAGCCCAGCGCTGCCTCTCTGCTCGTGATCTTCCTGTTTTCTGGATGCAGAAGAGGGGGAAAGTGGAGGAAAAATGCAAAGGGAGAGGAAGATAGGTGTGATGGGGCTGCTTGGGGCCAGCTTGGCCTCTGTCTTTGGGACCTGCTTTTGGAAGGAAAAGAAGTGTCCATTGCTGCATCAGGATCAAGCCTCAGACCTGGCTCCAGGGAGGCTGGGAAGCAGTTGTGGGAAGCAGTAATGTGCCAGTTGGCTGATGAGAGGTGCAAAAAGCTCCCAGCCCTGAGCCCTTCCCAAAGCCCCAGCTGGGATTTGCTGAGCTGGTGGCTGCTGTGAGGAGCTGCCCCAGGAGAACACAGCCCAGGAGCTCACAGAGACAGCCCTGCTCTGCCTCCTCCAGGAATCTCCACAGAGCTTGCGCTCCTTTTTTCTTTTCTGGATATTCATCAATGTATTTGCAAAACCTGGACCAAATTACAGCCCATTACTCAATCCAGCCTGATCCAAATCCCCAGCATCCCTGCAATCAATAACTGGGATCCAGCTCCCATCCTAGCTGAGCCCAGGAGCCTGCCACAGGTTCCTGTCACCTCCCTGCTGCTGCACTTCGTGCCTGCCAGCCCCAGCTGGGACACCGGGATGGAGCTCAACAAGGGGGGAAAAGGAGGGGAAAAGAGAAAGGAAAAGGAAACCAAAGGCTTTGGGTGCAAGGCAAAGCTTCAGACCGTGCTGGAATGCAGATTCCAATTGGAATTCATGTAAACATGCCTGGAGTGCAGGTTGCACAAGCCAAGAAATCGCAGGTGCAGGAGGTGGTCCCTGAGGAGACCCTCAGCAGAGCTGGGGATGGGGCAGTTCCCCCCTGCACTGGGGGCTGGGCACGGGATGGGGGACAGTGACAGAGCCCCTGGGATCCCTGTGCTCCCTGGGACAGGCTGTGCTCGTGCTGTCCTGCCCAGGGAGATGCTTCCTTGGGAAGGGGGATAGATGACATCAGCCACTTGCAGAGACAGACACATGTCACCGCTGACAGGCATCGCTGTGTCCTCTTTTCTTTTTTTTTTTTTCTTTTTGCCTGTCACTGTGAGGCCACTCGAGCTGCAAGCAGGCTGAATCACACCCACCAGCGCTGCTGCACGGGGGAATTTCAGGAGATAAAACCCGAGGAACCAAAGCAGAGCTGAGGAGAGCGGGAGGTCTCTCAGAGCTGCCGGGAAGGAAGGGAAGTGTCACTTCAAATCACACTGACAAGAAGTTGCCTTCGGTGCTTCCCCGCTGAAGCTGCTCTGCTTCAGCTGCAGCCCAGCGAGCGTGGAAGTGCCTGGCTAATGGAGTTAAGTGTTTCCATGCATGCCAGGGAGCTGCAGCCTCACCTGCAGGAGCTGCTGTGCCGTGTGGTCACCGGCAGCACCGGGGCTGCGGCTGCAGTGCCTGCAACAGTGCAGGGGCCAAATAATCCCCCCAAAGCTGAGGTTGGCTCAGGGGCAGGGGGAAAGAGGCACTCTGTGAGCCAACTGCTCCCAGGCTGGGAGAGACACAGAGTCCATCTGGAACTGTAATTTGTCTTTGCACTGAGCTGCTGTGACACAGTAAAATGTGAGCATAAAGGAGAGAGATGGGTGGGTGCCCCACTCCCAGCACAGGGCTGGGAAATGCGAGTATAAAGATGAGTGCTTGGAAGAAAATCTCATTTCTGGGAGAGCTCTGCTTCCCCTGCTTTATGTGGCCTCCAGGTTAAGCACCAGCAGCAGCACCGGCTTGGCCAGTCAGCCCTAAAAATACCTGTCCCATTAACCCAGTTCCCTCCCAGCAGGGAGAGGGAGCAGTGAGTCCCCGGAGCCCCCCCAGCTCCCCCGTGACCCCTGGCTTCCCCTCCCCAGCAGCCCTGGCACAGCAGAGGCTCCTGGATGGCTGCCAGGCAAACAGCACCGAACGCAAACCCGGCTGCTCCGAAAGCGCAGCTTAGCCCAGTTTCTCCTACATTCCCTCTGCTCTGCTTCTCCTTCATTCCCTCTGCTCTGCTTCTCCTGCATTCCCTCTGCTCTGCTTCTCCTTCATTCCCTCTGCTCTGCTTCTCCTGCATTCCCTCTGCTCTGCTTTCACTTGGGTTTGCTCCCTGCAAGCAGCAGGAAATTGCTCTGTTGGCATTTTTTACACTCTCTGGGTGGGAGCTGGAGGGTCTGATGGGGATTTGTTCAGTGTCCATCACTGGCACTCAGAGCAAGAGGGACAAGACAGAGACCCCAAGGCTGCAGAGCTTCAGAACACCACCCGTGGTGGAGAGGGTGCTCCCAGAGCCTGGCACATTCCAGCAGGGACTGGGAAAATAAATGGATTCCAGCAGGGGAAACATCTCTGCGAGCGCTCTGATGCCTTCCCCACTCCTCCTTCCCTCTCCTGCACCCCACATGTGCATTTTTGCAGAGCCCCTGCTCCTTTCCAACTGCCACAGCTTGTCAGGCCTTGGCAAGGGAGACAAAGAGGGGGCAGAGATGTGGGGAGGGCTGGAGGGTGATGGGAGAATGCCAGGAAGGAGCTGCAGAGGGGCACAGGTCTGCCCTGGAACCAGCACTGCTAAATTCCTGAGGGAAGGGAAGGGAAGGGAAGGGAAGGGAAGGGAAGGGAAGAGAAGAGAAGAGAAGAGAAGAGAAGAGAAGAGAAGAGAAGAGAAGAGAAGAGAAGAGAAGAGAAGAGAAGAGAAGAGAAGAGAAGAGAAGAGAAGAGAAGAGAAGAGAAGAGAAGAGAAGAGAAGAGAAGAGAAGAGAAGAGAAGAGAAGAGAAGAGAAGAGAAGAGAAGAGAAGAGAAGAGAAGAGAAGAGAAGAGAAGAGAAGAGAAGAGAAGAGAAGAGAAGAGAAGAGAAGAGAAGAGAAGAGAAGAGAAGAGAAGAGAAGAGAAGAGAAGAGAAGAGAAGAGAAGAGAAGAGAAGAGAAGAGAAGAGAAGAGAAGAGAAGAGAAGAGAAGAGAAGAGAAGAGAAGAGAAGAGAAGAGAAGAGAAGAGAAGAGAAGAGAAGAGAAGAGAAGAGAAGAGAAGAGAAGAGAAGAGAAGAGAAGAGAAGAGAAGAGAAGAGAAGAGAAGAGAAGAGAAGAGAAGAGAAGAGAAGAGAAGAGAAGAGAAGAGAAGAGAAGAGAAGAGAAGAGAAGAGAAGAGAAGAGAAGAGAAGAGAAGAGAAGAGAAGAGAAGAGAAGAGAAGAGAAGAGAAGAGAAGAGAAGAGAAGAGAAGAGAAGAGAAGAGAAGAGAAGAGAAGAGAAGAGAAGAGAAGACTCTATTGTCACCTGGAAGGGACTCACCACACCCCTCTAGTCCAAGTGCCCAGCAAATCCCAAATGCTCCATTGGTTGGAGGTGTTTTCGTTTGGCCCAGGGAGCCAAGTTCCGAACCAGCACGAGGGAACAAAGGCTGTGGGTACCTTCCCTCCCTTCCCTCCTCGCGGAGCTGGCAGCTCTCCTGCCTCTCTTATCTCTCGCTGAGCAGAGCACTGAATGATTTTTGCAGCATGAGAGCTGCAGCTGGAGGCCCGTGTGTAAATAGGAAACGCAGAGCCAGCGAGGAGGCAAAGCATGGGGGAGAGTGGTGCCCTGATGGCAGAACGGGGCTCAGCTCTCAAGGAGGGCTCTTTAGGCAGAGCACAAATCGAGAGGGTGACACAAACTGCTCAAGTGGCTCCATCGTTCGCCTCTCCAGGGGCTGAGGTTCCCAGGAAGCTCAGCACTGAGCTCTGGAATCCTGGTGCAGACCCTCATGATCCCTCTGCTCCTCCCAAAGTCTTGGGGATCCAAACACAGCTCCTGATTTGTGACCGTGGCTCGGGTGCAGAAGAGCCTTTGTTCTCCTGCTGTCACTTCCAGGAGATGAGACTTACGATGAGTCTTCTTTTATACCATGACCGTAAAGATATCGTCCTTTCTTAATGCCATAAAACTAATAAAAGTTGACAATAGCATCTGTTCCCGGGGTTTAATCTGCATATAGATCAGGAATGTGGTGATTCCAGAAGGAGGAAACAAGAGTTTGATGAAAGAAGATAAGATGGAAAAAATACCATCTGGAAAACAAAGGAAGGAAAAGCTGAGGCCATGACAGTAATGGGAGATTTAAAACATGACAGGCTCTAAATCAGCCCAATCTGGGATCGTACCT
This sequence comes from Irena cyanogastra, assembly GCA_013397155.1. Taxonomy (NCBI): domain Eukaryota; kingdom Metazoa; phylum Chordata; class Aves; order Passeriformes; family Irenidae; genus Irena; species Irena cyanogastra. The sequence goes on from VWZV01015496.1 coordinate 1,377,272, forward strand.
GGGCTCCCTGCCCGCCACGGGACACAAGGAGTTGGCTCATGCTGCTGCCAGGGGGGTCCTAGCCTGGGCTGTGCCCACCCTGCCTGCTCTGGCCTCTGCTCCAGGGAGGGAGGGGAGGACAGGCCGGGCTGGACTGGCTCCAGCAATGGGGCTTTTCTCTAGCTGAGCAGAAAGTTTAGGGTGTGACGTGATGTCCGACAGCCTGGCCAGGACATGGGGTGGGACACCAGGGGATGGCTGGATGCAGTGGTGCCATGAGGGAAGGAGGAGCAGTGGGCAGAGGCAGGAGAGCTCTGCAGCACAGAAGATGAGATGTGGAGCAGTTTTTATCTCAACACCTACAGCTCAGATGGCCCCTGCACCAGGCAATCTCGTGAGATGGTTGCATACTTTCATCCCAGAATGGTTTGGATCCCTAGAAAAGCAGGGTAGGAGTTTTCCCAGGAAGCATTCCCTGCCAATCCTGGGCATGTGGATGGTGCCCTGCAGGAATGCTGGGTTGGTGGAACTTGCTGTCCCTCAGACACCATGGGAGGGTTCAGTGGGACACTCAGTGGGACACTGGGAAGGACATTTTGCTGTGTCCTATGGGAATATCTGGGAGCGGTGGCACACTTTAGCCAGACCCCAAAGACACTGGGAAGCCTTGCAGTGGGGCAGAGGAGCTGTCCCACACAGAGAGAGCCAGGTCCCTCTTTTGTAAAAGCCCTCCCAGAGCTTTGAAGCCATTTCCACACCCTGTGCTGTGCAGGACAGAGCCCAGCAGATCCTCCCAGCCCGGAGTCTGGGACCAATCCTCGTTATGAGACCTGGATCCCCTCCAGGTCTGCAGGCAGCACAGGGACTGCTGGACTCTGGCTTGGCAGAGCAGAGTTTGTGGTGATTAATTACCCCTCTCTCGGGGAAGTCCCTCCCCGTCCTTCTCTTCTCGTGCAGGGCCCTGACCTCCTCCTGCTCCTTTTGTCCTGCTCTCCCCAGGAAGCCCCTGCCTGGAAAAAAGCTCTTTTTAAACCAGTATTTCCAGAAGATGACGATGCTCTGCACCAGTCACAGCCCTCGCAGTTGTCCCCTGTGGTGGGGGGCCGGAAAGTTTGGGGTTGGGGACACACAGGGACGGTGGAGGTGGCTCGGAGGGGCTGGGATGGAGCAGCCTAGGAAGGGAAGAGCCGGCACCTCTGTGCCAGCCAGGCCTGAATCCCCATCCTGGGGACCTGCCAGAGCCTCGCTGCCCACCTGGGCTGCTCTCCTGCCATCAGCAAGGTGTCCCTGAGGGCGGTGACATCACGGCGTGCAGAGGAAATGACCTCACGGGGAGGGCAGCAGGAGCCCGGTGCCAGGTGATGGCTGCACAAGCATCCCGGCCATTCTCATGCAAATGGGGGAGGCAGGAGCGGGGAGAGGGAGCCCGGAGAAATCTGATGCGTCGGCAGAATTGTTTCTATACAGAATATTTTTCAAAGACTTCAATAAGGCAAGAGCAGCGCTTGCAAAGGGAGTGCGAACAAAGAAAACACAGCTGCATCTTGGGGCTGAAAGGAAGAGCTGGGGGGGCGGCTGCGATCAGCTGGGCGGGGGGCGACAATCGGGACAGCGGGGCAGAGAATGGGCGCATTTTCCTGCAAATATTTGACGCTTTGGATGAGTTTGCTTTAGTGCTTCTTCCCCCTTGTGCGCTCCCACTCCACAAACATTAGCACTATCAACTTTTACTGGCAGGAGAGCTCTCAGTGGGAGATCTCCGCAGCTGATTCATTGAGGGTTCGCAGGAAACGGAATTTTAAAGGGAAATTTGCATTGTAAGTGCTTTGCACGTTCGGCTAATCAAGGCGAACATCAACGCCATGAGGCTTCCATGGCCAATTACAGCAGAGCTCAAATATTGGCGATGGAGCCAAGGGGGAGACGCTCTCCAAGAGACGCTCCCGGGAGATGGGAGCCGCGGCCGGGGCGTGTTCGGGGGGCTCGGGGGGGCTGTGTCTGCCTGTCGGGGTGTGCGCTGCCAGGAGAACACCGACAGCTTCCAAGTGTGGGAGCCGGGAGCCGGAGCTCGTCCCTGTCCTGCGAGCAGAGATCTCATGACTGAGGTTTTGGGAATGCTGGCAGCCGAACGGGAGAAGTGCTGACTGGAGATGAGGCAAGAATTTTCAGAGCAGCTTCCAGCAGTTGTGAGCTCTGTCCTGAACCCTTTTGATCCTGAACTGGTTCTGAAACCATGGCACAGGAGTTCTCCCGTGGTGTTCGCACCCCACGGTGATTTCCCCTGGATTTGCAGACCCCGGGAATTGTTCCTGGCTTTCCCAGCTCAGGGTTTACATTTCTCATTCTGGCCCAAGCCTGGAGGAACAAAGAGGCCTGGGAGGAGAATATTAAACAGGATCTACAGCCTTGAAAACTGTCCTCGAGCGGCAGCTTGTGACCTGTGCCATGGCTCCAGTGAAGGCCTGAGCAGGAAGTTTTGAGTCTGGCTGTAACTTTATGTCCTTTTGCCTTGGCTTTCTGCCTTGAATCGCCAGGCAGGGAAGATCCTGCAATATTTCCATGTGGTATTCCTAGGGCAACACCCAGGTTACCCCACACAGTGCCCCAGTGCATGAGGGGAGTGTGGGGACAGCCAGGTGTGAGCCAGGTGTGCAGCTCCTCTGTTCTCCAAAGCCTGGCTTAAATCTTCTGCTTTTCCACTTCTTTGTCTTCTTCATTTGCCCCAAATTTTCCTTCTTTGGAGCTATTTCAGACTGAGTTCCAAGGGGTCTGTACCATTTCTTTCAATTAACCTTCATATCAAAGAGATTGCACCATGTTCAGTAAGTGTTTTTGGAATAAATGCTAAAAAACCCCCACACTATCCTGATTTTCCTTTCTTTGCTGTTATGCCTGGTGGCATCAACACCTGCCCGTCACAGCGCTTTCATTCCTGGAACAGCTCCATCTCTAACACACTCTACGGGTTTTTCTAGTGTTTTGGTTTTTTTTTGTTTTGTTTTTCTTTTTTAATTTTAATGTTATTGTGCAGCTACTTGTGTTTCCCTGCCTCTTTGTTCCAATTTCTTCCATGTATTTTCTGTATTTTTTCCATGCATTTTCTGTTTCTGCCTTCCCACCCAATGGCAGCAGGCACCTGCCTGTGCTTGGGGGATCCTTGATTCAATTCCTCTCCCTGACTCCAAGAGCATCGTGCTCACTTTGAAGCTGCAGCAGAAATTCGGGTGGAAACTGTGGGATGGCTTCTTCTCCAAGAAAATTCAGTGCTGTGGTGTTTCATTCACATGCAGAAGTGCAAAGTCTGCTCTTCAGGTCCCTCTGGCACGGGGAAGAGCCGTGGGATCTGTGGCAGGAGGGAGGCAGCTGGATGTGAATGTGACATTGGAAAGGGGTGATGGAAGTGGAGGATCAGGGAATGGTTTGGGCTGGAAGGGACTTCAAAGCCCATCCAGTCCTGGCTCTACCACAGGCAGGGACACCTTCCACTAGCCCAGGTTGCTCCAAACCCTGTCCAACCTGGCCTGGGACACTTCCAGGGATCCAGGGACAGGCACATCTTCTCTGGGCCTCCCCACGCTCCCAGGGAAGGATTCCTCCCCAATATCCCATCTAAATCTGCTCTTTCTCTTCCAGTTTAAAGCCATTCCTCCATCCTGGATCCATTCCAGGATGTCCAGAAACAAGTCCCAGAAAGCATCCATTGCTGCAAGGACTCCTTTATTTTAGTTTTATTTTTAAAGAAAACTGGAAAAAAAGAGAAGCTGCTGGGAAACCTGGCCTCATCTCCAAATCTGGAATAACCAGGTTTAGTTCCCAGCCTTGGCAATGGAGCACTGAGAGTCCCAACACTGACCTGAAGGATCAGCTGGGACAGATTTTGGTTCCTTTTTGTTCCTTATGGAGGCTGCCAAGAGGCAGTGGTGGCTTTGTCATGGAGATCCTGCTGTGACAGGAAAGCAAGGGAGCATCCCTAAAAATGGTGCCCCTGCATCCCTGCATGCAGATCCACACAGGCAGAATGATCTCAGATGGAAGATCCCATTGTTAGGTTTTGCTTCCTGCACCTTTCTGCAGCAGAGGAAGCCACAGCTCGCAGAGGTGACCCAGGAGCACCAGGAGGTGTCTGCCTGACCCTGGGGTGACCCAGGGGTGACCCAGGGACAGGGCTCGTCTGGGAGGGGGCTCCTGCACAGACCCTCCCATGCCACCACCACACAGGAGCCTTTTTTCAGGAGTTTATCCACCTGGAGCATCTACGGGGGCCCAACAGCCCTAATTGCACCTCTTCAAAGGCCTGTGGGCTCTGGGCAATTTACTGGGGCAAAACTTGGGGTGTTTTTAATTAAATTTTCAAGAAGTTGGGCCAGTTGGGTCAAAGGAATTCTCTGTTGCCCTGACCCATTGTCCTCTTGGAAATTGTTTAGCTGGGCATGTTTTCCCCCCTTTAATTAAAACTGAATTAAAACACAGCTTATTTGGGATAATGACTGTAAAAGCCATTTGCATTTTCTGTGGGTTCTGGCTGCCCAATGGGGGCAGCAGGGGGAGCTTGGTTTGGGGGGAGCCTGGTTTGGGGAGAGCCAGATCTGGGGGGCCCAGTGGCAGCTCCAGAGCAGCAGGGCAGAGGGACAGATGCCAATGTCCCCATCTGGTCCCCCAGCAGCCACTGCCATGGAGGATTTTGGGCTTGGAGGAGGAGGTTGGTGTTCCCAGTGCCCCACAGAGCCTCTGGCATGTTCTGACCCTGCTCCTGGCTGGAGAGGCAGAACTGGGACCTTGACTTTGGTGACATCTGTGCTTGGCTGCAGGGAGAGCCTGAGAGACAGAGTCATCCTGGAGAACAAAGGAAAAGGGAAAAGGGGAAAAGGGAGAAAGGGAAGTGCAAAGGGGAAGGAAGGAAGGAAGGAAGGAAGGAAGGAAGGAAGGAAGGAAGGAAGGAAGGAAGGAAGGAAGGAAAAGGAAAAGGCAAAGGAAAAGGAAAAGGAAAAGGAAAAGGAAAAGGAAAAGGAAAAGGAAAAGGAAAAGGAAAAGGAAAAGGAAAAGGAAAAGGAAAAGGAAAAGGAAAAGGAAAAGGAAAAGGAAAAGGAAAAGGAAAAGGAAAAGGAAAAGGAAAAGGAAAAGGAAAAGGAAAAGGAAAAGGAAAAGGAAAAGGAAAAGGAAAAGGAAAAGGAAAAGGAAAAGGAAAAGGAAAAGGAAAAGGAAAAGGAAAAGGAAAAGGAAAAGGAAAAGGAAAAGGAAAAGGAAAAGGAAAAGGAAAAGGAAAAGGAAAAGGAAAAGGAAAAGGAAAAGGAAAAGGAAAAGGAAAAGGAAAAGGAAAAGGAAAAGGAAAAGGAAAAGGAAAAGGAAAAGGAAAAGGAAAAGGAAAAGGAAAAGGAAAAGGAAAAGGAAAAGGAAAAGGAAAAGGAAAAGGAAAAGGAAAAGGAAAAGGAAAAGGAAAAGGAAAAGGAAAAGGAAAAGGAAAAGGAAAAGGAAAAGGAAAAGGAAAAGGAAAAGGAAAAGGAAAAGGAAAAGGAAAAGGAAAAGGAAAAGGAAAAGGAAAAGGAAAAGGAAAAGGAAAAGGAAAAGGAAAAGGAAAAGGAAAAGGAAAAGGAAAAGGAAAAGGAAAAGGAGGAAAGAAGACCCTGGAAAAGGACCTTAGACCTAAAGACCTGTCAAAATCCCGAGTGCTGAGCTGGGCTTTGATGGTCCCAGCAGGTGATGAGCAGCCCCCACCTGCCCCCTCTGCCCACCCAGGCCCATTCTCAGGCCCCCTGGGGCTGTTTCCCCCCAGGACTCCCAACCTCGAGTCCATGAGAGGCTGTGTGAGCCTGGCATCTCTGCTGGGCATACCCAGGGACTGCTGATCCCACCTGAGCTCTGCCACACTCGAGGCTGAGGCAGCTCTGGAGAGGGATCACTTCACTGGGGTAGAAGGAACACGGGAAATTCCCTACAAGCTGAGGAAACATTCCTGCTGCCACCGTGGGGCATCTCCCTGAATGCAGAACACATCAGTGCTGCTTATTTTGCAGCTCTGCTCTGGCACTTCTGGGAACTGCTGGCTGAAGGTTTGGAAATGCAATTATAGGCTTTGCTGGGTAATTTTGGGTTTATTTCCCACTGTGTTCGCTGGTGCTCTGCGGAGAGGGGAGGCTTTACTTAAAGTTCATGGAACACAGAGCTGCCCACTTTGTGCTTTTCCTAGAAAGTCTGTGCCATTCCTCTGTGGGAACGGGCTGGGCCATGGGAAGTTTTCTTCTGGCTCAACACAAATAAATGTCCAGGTCCTCCCTGCCTGGGGCTGGAAACAGGATACAGAAGTTTCACCTCCACATCATCTCCTTACATCCAAAGCAGCTCAGGCAGGACCAGAGGCTGGTGCAGTCTGAAGGCTCGAGGTGTTTGGGGGGGCTGAGCCACACTGCCCATGGATGGAGCTGCCCTCCCACATAACCCCTGGCAGCCTGGGATGCCCCTGGAAGTGTATCCATGCCCCTCCATCCCTTGTCCCAAGTCCCTCTCCAGCTCTCCTGGAGCCCCTTTAGGCACTGGAAGGGGCTCTGAGGCCTCTCTGGAGCCTTCTCCTCGCCAGGTGAGCACCCCCAGCTCTCCCAGCCTGGCTCCAGAGGGGTTCCAGCCCTCAGAGCAGCTCTGTGGCCTCCTCTGGACCCTCCCCAGCAGCTCCACATCCCTCCTGTGCTGAGGACACAAGAGCTGGACGTAGAGGAGCTCTTGAGAGGGCTCTTCTGTGCAGCACAGCCCTGCCCACACGGAGCCCCATTTAACCTCACACCCCTCTCACTCCTCTCCATCCCGGGACAGCAGGACCCCTTTCCCACACCTGGCCAGCACTCCCAGCCATTCCCCCCTTGTTTGCTGCCACGTTCACTGCTGGCACAGCTTCCCACAGCCCCTCTGAGCAGCAGGTACTCTGTGCTGGGTTAATCATGCGTTATCCCAGCAGTAATTCCTGATGGGATTGAACATGTCACAGCCCAGGGAGCCATTGGGAGCTCGGCAGCTTCATCCTGTGGCTCCCCGAGTGCAGCAACAGAGGCTGGATGGGAAAACATCTCCCTCATCCCTGTGTGCTCCTGGTCCAGTGGAGACTCAGGAGAGGCTGGGAGCTCGGCAGGGCTCCAGCAGGATGGAGCCAGTGATTAAAGGTCAGCCTTACCTTAAAGGGAGAGCTTGAGCCCTTTTAATTAAATATTTATTTGTAATAGTAATTTCTCTCTTTCCTTCTTTCAAGTACCAGGCAGCTGTTGAGGTTTGGAAAAAGTCAAAAAAATTCCAGCAGAAAAAGAGGAGACCAGGAGGAGAAAGGATGAGCAGTGATGGGAGCAGGGCTCTGCGCTCCCTTCCACCCTCAGAAATGCTCAGGTGCTGGATGCTCTGAGAGCAGCTCCTCACCTGAAATTCCCATGGAACAGCCCCTGCCATGTCCTGTCCTTCCCAGCTAAAAAACCCCACAAGGCTGGGCACAGCTGGTGGGAAAACTCCGTTTTTGGGGAAGGAGGAGGGTGTAGGCCCAGGTGCCTCAGACACACAGCGCTGGGCCAGCATTCCAGCTGGATGCCAGAGGAGGGAATGAAATGGAGGGAAAGGCATCCTTGGGAGAGCGAGCCAGGGGAAACGCGACTTCTTTGCACCTGATTAAACATCGCAGCGTGGGCGGGGGAACTGGAGCGGAGCCGCCTGAGCCGTGCAGCGAGAGGGGGCGGAGGAGCATTCCTGCTCCAGAGCATCCTCCTGGGGCTGGGGTGACACTCCTGCTCCGGGAGCTTTCCACCCCATCCAGGTGGATCCCAACACTCCTGGCCTGGCCGGTCACTCGAGTTATCCATCAGCGAGACAATACCGGCCAGAGCGAGATAATGCAGATTATTCATTGGCAAGGCAAAACCAACCAGATGAGAACATTGAACTTTGGTGCATTAGACCAACAAAATTTGCAGTTTAGACACTGGGAAACCATAAAAGCAGCTATTGCCCTGCCCAGGCCTTGCTGTTCCCTCCTCAAGCTGTTCCCTGGGCTCAGACTGAGCCTGCAGACTTTGGGGACCTGAGGGGACCCAACAGAGGGTGCACTGAGAGAGAACATGAAGGCCAAAAGTTGACACGTATCTAATATAGAAATGAAAAATATGCAATACATACATGATAAAAACATATAAGTGTAAAGCAATCAATAGAGAGAAAATACTGATTCTATATAAATTATTAATATCTAAAATACTGGTTATATACATTCCAAATCTATAATATATTGTATATAAATAAATATATTTAATACAAATTTTATTTTTCATTTGTTTTAGCTGATGCCTAAAGGCCCGGGAGGAGCTGGTGCTCCCGGGTGTGCCTGTCCTGCAGCCCTTGGAGGGGATGTCCCAGTTTGTCCCCAGGGCATAGGGACCTGCACGCACGTGCCCATTCCTAGGGGAATTGACAAAGCTCTGGAGAGCCGGGGGCACTTCCCAGCTTTTGTTTCCCAAATTGCAGCTGGTCTTGTCAGTATTGTCTCGATAATGGCAAAACAAGGATCTCCCGGGGTGGAGGGAGGAAACAATTTGGGGCGGATTTGTGCTTCAGCCGGTGGGTGTTGAGGGTTCAAAGGCTCCTTCCCTTCTCCTGTGGCGAAGGTCAAGGTGTCCCCACTCCCCGGAAAGACGAGAATGCAGGAGAAACGCAGCCTCCGGATGAACCCAAGGCACAGACAATCAACTGGAGCTCAGGGGTAATTTTTGTTTCTGATCAATCTCAAATCATTTTGACCCAAGGTATAATTTGAAATGTTCCTGTCTCAGTTATTACAGCCCCAGGGCCTTCTGGGTTGTTTTCACCCTTTTGCCTGCTTGTTCTCTCTCGCTGCTTATAAGATCCCAGGAACAGTTTAATGAAAAATGAGTGTGTGGCTGGAGGGGTCAATGGAGAGTCATTTTAGATCCTTTAAAAAAATCGGGCAGGGTTTGGTTGTGTTCTTTTAAACAGGGGTTTTCACACTGGAGAAGATTTGTGGGAAGAGAAAAGCATTTATCCCTCTGTCAATTCTTCTGGCTGCCTGCCCCTGCTCTCTTTTTCATGGAATCATGGACTCACTGAATCATTAAGGTTGGAAAAACCCTCTAAGAGCATTGTTTCCCCAGCACTGCCAAAGCCACCACTAACCCACGTCCCAAAGTGCCACATCTACACGACTGCACATCCATCCATCCATCCATCCATCCATCCATCCATCCATCCATCCATCCATGTGGGATGTGGGTTTGTGCTGTGCTCTAGGGAGGTTTTTTCCCATCCCACCAAGGCAGAGGCTGTGTCACCCCTGGCCAGGCCACTTGGCTTCACCTGGGCGTGGCCCAAACCTGGGAACCCTCGGGAAAGGTGCTGCAGCCTTTTCTAACCAACAACCTAAGGACAGGCTGCTCCCTTTTTGTCCCCTCACAATCCTGCCCAGCCCGTCTGGAGGCCTCCTTCCCCTCGGGATTGCCATTCCGTTGGGAAATGGAAGGAAAAGGTAAATGAAGGATGTGGCCAAGAGCAGCCACTAAAACCTGAATCAGCACAAAGCCAGGGCAGGCTGGGCTGGAGGGTGGAGGGTGCTCAGAGAGGCATCCGGGGCTCGAGGATGGCAGTGAGCAGTTGGCAGGATAATTATTACAGGCAGAAAACAAAGGAGAGTGACAATTTTCATGTGGCTGGATTCAGCCCTCGTGCTTCTTAATTCCCGCGGAACAAAGAGCTGTAATTGTTCTCAATAGCGAGGAGGGGAAGAACCTAATTTCCAATGTGAGTCAGAGAAGCTTTCAAGCAGGGGGTGGGTGGAAACTATTTATAAAGGACCATTAGGGAAAATCAGATTTCTACGCACAGTAAACAGAGCACAGAAATAAAGCATCTATTTATATGTGAGTGTGGAAAGCTTGTCCCGAGCAGCGCAGCGCCCTGGTGACACCCAGGGTCACCCCGTGGGGCCACGGAGGGTTGTGGTGGCTTCGTGATGGAACAATGCCTTCCTCCAGGCAGGCAAACAAAGCTTGTTCCCTCCTTCCTGTGCTGCCTTTAGAGAGAGAGAGAAAAAAAAATTAATTGAACAATTGTCTTTGTTTGGCCAAAAATGTGCAGAAAGCAAACACCAAAGCGCTGTGCCAGAGTCATTGTGGAGGAAATGAGCTCCCAGTTTGCTCAGCGCTTGTGTGCCCAGGTAAACTGGCATCCTGCTGCAGCCAGCACTCGTGGAATATTTACAGTTCTGTATTCCCAGCATGGAGGAAAACCCTATAAATAAATAAAACATAAAAACAAATTCTGGTGGTGCTGCAGGATGGTGAGACCACAGGCATGGGGTGTGAGAGGAGGCTCCAACACATGCAGAATGTTTTCCTGGGAATTGCCTTACTCCCTGGACTCATGTGCTAAAAGCATCCTCCTGGAGTTGCAGGAGTCCCAGGGCTAAAGGGAATTGCTCCAGGCAGGGCAGAGGGGCCTGGCTGTGAGATCCCTTCTTCCAGGAAAGGAGCTTCCCTGTGCTGGGAAGGGCACCAGCTCCAGGTGTTCCTCTGTGCTGTGACATTTTGGGACTAGGACAGGGATATTTCACTGCAGCCACTCAGTAAAAGTGAAATGCAAGCAAGAAAAATCCTTATGTCACAGATGAGCAATGTGGGCTCCCTCCTCCCCGCTCTCCATGAGGGAATTGCCTCCCTGAGCCTAAATACAGGCTTGAGCAAGGTCTGGAGGCTTGGCCGGGATAACAAGCACATGGAACAATCGGAGTGATAATCTGCTGATTAGCTCTGGTTTAGTGTAATCTGTTAGGTATCAACTTCACAGAGAGCTGGCAGTTTTCCCCCGTTACTTTTGGAGCACTACATCAACTGGGCGAGTGGATCCATTTAGTATTTTTTAGTGGATTTATTCCTGTTCAATGGGTTAGCCTATGGAAACTAGTGAGCAGAGGTGAGCACAGCCATGCCTTGAGCTGTCCCCAGGCTATGGGGCGTGCTCCCTCCCAGCCCTGCCCTTCCTCCTGCCTCTCCCTTCGGTGGTGTCTGTGACTGATGACACAGCCTCTGCCTGTGGAGCTAAGCCCGGTTTATGGGATGTCTGCCCTCGCTGCAGAGTTGTGCTCCAGGCTTGGAGCGTGAAGGAGAGCTGTTCCCGATGTGAGGTACTTTATGTGCACACAGGCCTGATTTATATCTCTTCCAACAAGCTGTTCTTTGCTATCATGAGCCAACAGGACCCATAGGGTGTTACAAGACATATTACACACAGCCAAGAGCTTTAATCCCCTTGGGGGAGTGATTACAAACAACTACACACGTCCCAGAGTTGCTTAATCACTGTTAAGAAATTTCTTTATAATCTGAGTAAATTACTTTAATTACTTGCAACTACCAATTAGCGTTTGAATGCTTCCACTGAGAAGTTTGCAGGCATTAATCTGCTCCCTTGGAATGTGAAATCAGCGGCTGGAAGATGGCTTTGGTCTGTGCACAGGCAGCAAATCTGGCAGGACGAGGAGGCAGCAGCCCCTGCCCGGCAGCCCCTCCGCAGCCGCCTGCCCTCCGCTCTGATTTATTTAGGAGCTTGAAAGGAGAGTTCAGCGCTTCCACGAGCTTTAGCAGCTGGATAATATTGCTGGATCCTGGGAAAGGGAGGGCCTGCTTGAACCCTGCGGTGGGCACAGAGGCTCTGCCTTTTGTAGCCGGACAAAGCAAACAATCCCAAACCCTCCCTACCTGGGAGATCACGCACTAAGACACATCCCACAGCCTCTCTGCTCCCATCCCTGTCTGTGCAGCCCCGGTAATTCCCTAATCCCCGGCGTTCCCCAGCATGGGGTGGGTTTTGCCAGCTCCCAGGTCTGAGCTGAGCTTCCCCTTCAGACGTGAGTGCTGCTGAGGTCTGGGCAAGCACAGCTCCGCTCCCCCTTCTCCCACCAGCCTGCTCTGCCAGGAGCTCTCAAACTTGAAATGGCAGGATCAAGGCCTGGGCTTGCTTTTCTGGCCACTTTCAAGGCTTTGCCAGCCTGGATCGGGTTCAAAACACTTTTAGTCTTTGATATTTCAGCACAGGGTGGCTGCTCTGGTCCTCCTTTTCTTTGCTGGCCATTAGGAGGGTGCTGGTGTGAGGAGCATGGCCCGAAGGCCGCGGCCTGTGCCCGTGGTGAGGCAGAGCAGCTGCCATGGAGGAGGCCGGGCCTGTGGGCTGGGATCCTGGGAGCTCCATGAAGGGTCCATGGGCTGAGATCCTGGGAGCTCCATGCTAGCTCCATGGGCTGGGATCCTGAGAGCTCCATGCTGGCTCCATGGGCTGGGATCCTGGGAGCTCCATGAAGAGTCAATGGGCTGGGATCCTGGGAGCTCCATGCTGGCTCCATGGGCTGGGATCCTGGGAGCTCCATGCTGGCTCCATGGGCTGGGATCCTGGGAGCTCCATGAAGGGTCAATGGGCTGGGATCCTGGGAGCTCCATGAAGGGTCCATGGGCTGGGATCCTGGGAGCTCCATCCAAAGCCCCTGCCAGAAGTGCCTCTCCTGCTCTCTTGTAGGCCGTGGCTCAGCCTCTGTGCCTGGGGCTGCCACTGCTCCAGTCCAGGCACCTGCCTGGGGCTGGGGGACAGGAACTGTGTGCCCATGTCCCCAGGTCATGTCTGAAAGGATGAGCATTGTCCCTTCCACATCACCCCAAAGGTGAGCTGGTGCATCAGCCTAGTCCCCCTCCGTAAGGCAACAAGAACAAGTGCCCAAAAATGACAGAGTCACAAGTTACGTGCCTCTTTCCCACGGCACTGCCACTGTCATGGCTGCTCCTGAATTTGTGGGCAGCTCTCAGAGGTTTCCTTTCACCCAAGAATTTGCTTGGCTGAAGAAACTTCTCCCCTCACACCAAGCGCTGCCGTGAGCAGGTGAGGAGCTGTTTGGAGCAGGTGTGTGGCTGCTGACTCACTCAACCCCCAGTTAGGTCTCCTCTGGTGCTGGTAGCGGTCCCGCCACCATCCCGTCCTTCGGTGGCTCCCAGGGGATGGAGCGTGGCCAGCCCCTGACCGCAGGCCTGGCGCAGCCTGAGCTGCTCCTCCCAGCCAGGATGGATGTGGCCCAGGCCCCGGCAGCCTCTCCCAGCCGCTGTTTGTGCCTTGTGATACTTTCACATGAGAAACAAATAACGGCTGATGGTATCTCCTGCAGGAAAAAAACAAGGTTACTCCCCTGACCTGATTAATGCAAATAAACTGAACAGAGTCCTGTTGCCCGGGGCTTGCAAATTTAATATCTGTTCCCTGCCTCATTTCATGCTGGTTTAGCCTCTCGCCCTGTGACTGCAATTACCTCTGTGGCTCTGCCGGGGCGTCGGGGCCGCTTCCCCCGCGCCGCACGTGATGCAGCTTGGGCCGGGGCGCCTCACTTTGGTGTTTGGGCTTTCTTCTTCTTGTGGTTTAATTTCCTTTGAGTTTATTAATTATGGCCAGGGGTGGGGGCCAGGAATGTTTGGCTGGTGCTTCCTCTTTGCATGGTGCAGAACTTCAGCCCTGTAATTCCCCCTTTATTGGATGCCCCAGTTTGGGTTGGGGAAGAGGAGCCAGTCCTGGCTGCAGGGAGCCGGGGATGGGAATATCTTTCTCCTTGTTCCAGCCTGTGATCCCTGTGCCCTGCTCCCTGCATCGCTCCCTGAATCCCCTCCGCCCTCTTGCCCTGTGTTTCCCACTGTCTTCACTTGCATGAAGTGACCACTTTGCAAGAGGCTCTGAAAGGTGTTTGGAACCATTTCATTGGGGCATTCTGTTGGTGTGCCTTGGCCTGGATCCCTGGGAAAGCAGGCACAGACACCCACATCCTCCAGGCCTGGGTGAGCCAAGAGATGCTCCACATCCAGCACTGGGCATTATCAGCATGACCTTTTGCAGGGCATGAAGCAGATTTTTATTCCAACCTCACCTACTGCAGGCAGAATCTGCATCCAGAATTCATTTGAGTGGCAGAAATCTCATAAGAACTACAGGCAGGACTGTCCTGGAGAGATGGGATTTCCTCCCCCTGCTCCCAAGGCATCCCGCACCTCTGCACTGCACCGGGATGAGTCAGTGTCCAAGGCAGAGCTGGACACTGGTGCCCTCCTGGGACACTGGTGCTGTGCCAGGCAGGGGGTGTGGAGGGGAGGCTGCAGCCCCTTCACCTGTGCCATACCTGTGCCCACGAGAAGCAGACACTCTGTGCCCGTGAGCCCAGCCCACCTTTCAGCAGCACAACATTCAGTTTAAAGGCATAAAAGCAGCTCTGTGAATGGCCCTTTATAATTTCCAGGCAGGACTGTGAGCGAGGGCTCCTACCCTTCTGTTTGCTTACATCTTCCTCTGAGCTGGGAGCTGTCAGGGAGGTGAGAATGAGGGATGGTGACTTCCCGAGCGTGCCCGGCCCCACGCGTGCGCTCACACACCCAGTGCCGATTCCGTGACTCTTGTTTGGTTCCAGGCCCCAAAGCTGCCAATCTCTGCTGGTTTTCAGTGCCTCTGTGCGAGCCTGTCACCGTGCCTTAATGGCTGTATCACCTTGTGAAGCTTTCAGACATCCTCCCTCCTTTCATCAGGCGTGGGAAACCTGCCAGGCTCTGACAGGTTCTCCCAAACAAACCCCAGCGCGATGGGAGCGGGAGCTGTGACCGGCACTTTGGCCCCATGCCCAGTGCCCGCGGTCCCCAAGCCTTGGCGTGTCCCTCCAGCAGTGCCCAGCTCAGCCATGACAGCGCTGGCCCCAGCCACGGGCTCCACGCTCAGCCCCACAAGGGACAGAGGGATCTCATCCCTTTGAATAGCAGTGAGGCCCCACCAGCTCATCCAAGCTCCCTGTCCTTGCAGGGTGTCCCTGTGGCACTGTCCCCCTCTGCCTGGCACTGAGACACCCTGGAGCCCTGTCCCAGCCACAGCTCCCTGCATCTTGGCAGTCCTGCTCTATAGAGGGCTTTTCCCAAGCTGATTTGGGTATTTAGGTTTGGAAGGGGCTGCCCAGAGAGGTTTGGAGTCCCCATCCCTGGAGGTGCCCAGGGAAGGACTGGATGTGGCACTCAGTGCTCTGGGCTTGTGACAAGGTGGAGATGGGGCACAGGTGATGATCTTGATGATCCCCGAGGGCTTTCCCAACCTCACTGACTCTGGGATTCTGTGGTCCCAAGATACTCTCCAAGCAGTTTTGGTGCTCCCTGGGCAGCCTGGCCATGGCAGTGTGAGCCTCCACACCACATCCCGAGGCTGGGCCGTGCACAGGGCTCGGAGCAGCTCTTGGGAGCTTGATCCCACAGCAGCATCCGGGGCTGGCTGCATCCCCCTCCCCCTGATCCCTCCGCAAGAGCCTGCCTGGGGGCAAGAGCTGCTTCGAGCAAACGGAGAGCTGCTGGAAACTGCAGAGGACACAGCATTTCATCATTTTGGGGCCCAGACTGTCTCTGCTGCACCAACAAGGGAACTATTTGTGTGGTTCAAAGCCTTATTCATTCTGTTGTGGGTTTCTTTTCCAAACCACCCACTTCAAGTTTTGGGTGAAGGTTCAGTTCCATTTTTCTTATTCCCAGCTCATTTGCCCATCCCTAAAACAAACATATTGGAGCAAGCATGTGGGGGAGAGGGAGCATTAATCAAAGCAAAGGGGAGGTGAACATAACGCAAACAGGGAACGACAATGCACAGAGTATTTGCATAATCCAGGGAGAAAGCTTTCCTGCTGAAAAGCTAAAGCTACTGGCATGGAAAAGCAAAGGTCTGAACAGGAACTCTGGTCCTGAGCAGCAACAGACACCGGGGGTAATAAATCAGAGATGTGGCGCAGACATAGCGGTTCCAGCACGCTTCCCAAACGTTGCATTCCATGCCTTTGGAAGAGGGCCCATCCTGCCTGCTTTGAAGCTCCTGGCCAAGGTGCCTGGACAGCAGCAGGAACAAGCCCAGGCCTGAGGAGCAGGTGCTCAGGTGGAGCCTGAATCCCTCAGAAATCAGCGCTGGCCTCGTGCAGATGCTTCCCCAGGACAAGGGTGTCCTGCCAGCTGATACAGCCAGAACAGAGCCCTGAGCACTGGGAGAGGGTAATGGATGCAATTCCAGGGCTAAGAAGTCCAGGAATTTAATAGCAGTTGGCATTTTACAAAGGAAATGGCTTTGTGGAGGTGTCTATGAAAGCGTGGGGTTTTGGGGAGTGCCCTGGCTGGCATTCCCCACTCCTGGATGACCTTGGGCAAGGTGCTTCACCTTGCTGTGCTTGGGTTTCTGCTGAGCTGCTCCACAGTGGGATAATTTTCCCTGCTCCACACATGTGATGTGGCTGCGTTTGTTGGTATTGGTGAATAGTCTGAGAATCCCTGAAGGGATATCTTAGAGGAAGGGAAGGGAAGTGAAAATCCAGCCAGGATCCTGCCCTAGCAGGAGGTGCAGAGGTGGCAAGGACCTTTACAGGTTGAGTTCCTATCTGTGCCAGGTGCAGGCAGTGCCAAGGAAGGAGCAAGGAAGCCTCTGGAGCTGAAAGCCTGGAGTGTGTTTAGCCTGGAGAGGACAAATCCAAGGGGGATGAGATGGTGCTCCTCAAATACACAAAAGGAGGCTGCAGGAGAGTGGGTTCCAGGTTGGACAGGACTTGGAGCAACCTGGTCTAGTGGTAGGTGTTGGAACAAGATGAGTTTGAAGTTCCTCCCAACCCAACCCTTTCTGTGATTCCGTGATTATGGACGTGGAAACAACAGGATGAAGTAGCAGCAAGGGAAAAGCAGGGTAAGAAGTGGGAAAGGCAGGCAGGGGGGCACAGCTCATAGCTGGGGACAGGCTTCCAGCTTGGCCCCACTGCAGACAGAGGCTCTGCATCCAAGGATCACCAAGGGACCCTGGGAACACGGAGCCCTGGGAATGGCTGGTGGGGAGGTGGCTCTGTTCTGCAGCAGGTGAGTGCCACCTGCCCGCCCTGAGCCCTGTCCCAGCACTCTCCTCTCTCTCTGTGTGACCCAGGGCACCAGTGCCACACACGGTCCCAGCCCTGGGAGCCGTGTCCCTGCCCTCCCAGCAGACGTGGGATGTGCCATATGTTTCCTTCCCCTGCGATTCCCTGGCTGAAGGTATTTGATCAGACCAGTCGTTCAGGAGCCATCTGTCCCCTGCACAAACACAGCTGATTCTCCTCCCAACCTCCGAGGGCAGCTCCAGGGGCACACCCAGGTTAGCAGCATTTGGAAAATGCATCCCTGTAAGAGATGTCAGGCATTCCCAGGGACAGCAGTGACAGAATATTCAAAGCCCATTCTGCAAATCAGTGCCTTGGACACTAATATAAGTAACTTTAAAAAAGCAGAGAGAAAGGCAGTCAAGGAGATAAAACCCTGTCATTTCCATTTCTAAGGGATATGAAATGGTGCTTTTGAAAAAAAGCAATTTGTAAACTTTAGATAGCAGCAAATTCCTTGTTTTTGGATACAATACCAGCTTTGCATATGCGCTGAAAGAAAGAGGGAGAGAAAATAACCCCGAAGCATCCTGCCCACTGCATTAGCTTTTAAAATAAAACCCATTTATATATAAATGTTGGCTTTTTTCCCAGTCTCTGTAGAAAAGCTTTTTTATATTAAATGCTACAATGAATTAAATTAACCATAATGATTTCTTTGTGAATGGAAACCCTTTTTCCTGTGTGACATGTTTTTGATCATTTTTTTTCCTAGCTACAACAACCCCTGCTCCTATCAAGTTGAGGATTTTGTTTGTTCTGCTATTTGCACGCTTCGATACAATTACTACGTGCACTCCTTGTTCTGAGGAGAAATAAGGCACAGATATTCCAGGTGCTTTCTCTGGGTGCAGAGGGGTGGGAACCTCCCACAGCCCCACACTCACCTGTGGCAGCAGGGTCAAGACAGCCCTGTCACCTCCTGTGGCCAAGTGCCACAACAGGCAGCTTCCCCAGCAGCAGAGCCAACAGCCCAAAACAATTTGGACAAGGCCTGGAGGAACAGGACAAGGGGGAATGGCTTCACAGAGGGCAGGGTTAGGTGAGATATTGGGAAGGAATTCTTCCCTGTGAGGCTGGGGAGGTCCTGGCACAGCCTGCCCAGAGAAGCTGTGGCTGCCCCAGCCCTGGAAGTGTCCAAGGCCAGGTTGGACAGGGCTTGGAGCAACCTGGGCTAGTGAAAGGTGTCCCTGCCCATGGCAGGGATGGCACTGGATGGGATTTGAGGTCCCTTCCCACCCAAACCCTGATTCTTTGATTCACCTGTGAACCCACAGCCACCACTTCCCCTGGACTTGCCATTAAGGGGCTCAGCATCGTTCAATGTTTTCAGTTGTTGATGTTTTCAGTTGTTGATGTTTTCAGTTGTGAATGGTTTTCGTTGTTGATGTTTTCAAGTTGTTGATGTTTTCAGTTGTTGATATTTTCAGTTGTGAATGGTTTTAGTTGTTGATGTTTTCAAGTTGTTGATGTTTTCAGTTGTTGATATTTTCAGTTGTGAATGGTTTTAGTTGTTGATGTTTTCAAGTTGTTGATGTTTTCAGTTGTTGATATTTTCAGTTGTGAATGGTTTTAGTTGTTGATGTTTTCAAGTTGTTGATGTTTTCAGTTGTTGATATTTTCAGTTGTGAATGGTTTTAGTTGTTGATGTTTTCAAGTTGTTGATGTTTTCAGTTGTTGATATTTTCAGTTGTGAATGGTTTTAGTTGTTGATGTTTTCAAGTTGTTGATGTTTTCAGTTGTTGATATTTTCAGTTGTGAATGGTTTTAGTTGTTGATGTTTTCAAGTTGTTGATGTTTTCAGTTGTTGATATTTTCAGTTGTGAATGGTTTTAGTTGTTGATGTTTTCAAGTTGTTGATGTTTTCAGTTGTTGATATTTTCAGTTGTGAATGGTTTTAGTTGTTGATGTTTTCAAGTTGTTGATGTTTTCAGTTGTTGATATTTTCAGTTGTGAATGGTTTTCGTTGTTGATGTTTTCAAGTTGTTGATGTTTTCAGTTGTTGATATTTTCAGTTGTGGATTGTTTCAGTTGTTGATGCTTTCAGTTGTTGATGTTTTCAGTTGTTGATGTTTTGTCTGCGGTGCCCTTTGGCTCTCCCTGGGCACCAAACCCCTGCCTGTGTGCTTTGTGCTGCAGGGCCCAGCCTGGGGCTGGGGGCACTGGGGGTCCCAGGGCTCCTGGCTGGGTGGTTGGGGCTGGGCAGGGAGCACTTGCTGGGGGGAGGGAGTTGGCTCATCACTGGAGAGGAAAATTAGGTCACATTTCTGGTTTGAAGAGCCTGGATGGCATCCCATTTATTTTGGGTTTTTCCTAACAAGTGACAAGCTTCTGTTCCCTCCAATCCCATTTCCTTCTCCAGTATTTTTTTTTAAAGCATTTCTCCCTTTTCCTGCTTGTTTTTCCTAGAAAACAGAAACTGAGCCATGCCAAGTTGTGCTGAGCTGATCTGAGCCAAGCCACAGGAACATGCCTGGGGACACCAGAGTAACCTGCAGACCCCAAAGAGGTGTCCAGGGTGTGGACATTAACCAGGCCAGCCTGGACCCTCTGTTAAATCATCCCCCATTGTCCAAGGCAGCCATGGCACAATCCATTTCCCAATCCATTTGGGAAACCATTCCTGTTCAACAAGAACCGTTGGAAGGCCTTTTAGTTTCTTCCCTGACATTCATTCCTGATTTCCTTCTGCTGGATTCAATTCCAGCACTCCTCTCCAAGCCCCGTGAGCCGCTCCTCTCCTCTCTCATTTTGTGTCATCAGATGGTTTTGGGTAGCTGCAAAGCCCTTGGCCCCCTGCTCCTGCCCTCACAGTGGCTTCTCCCAGACAGGAGACCCCTGGGGACCCCCACCTCCTGCTGTTCAGCACCCCCAAAATCCTCTCAAACCAAATCCTGTAGTGCAAATGAAAGAAAATACCAGTCAAAGCTGTAGGAATTCATTTTGGGGGTTTGTTTGTATGGTGGGAAGCCAGGAGACGCCAGGCTCAGAGCTGTTCCCATCCCTACACGTGTCAGGGGTGCCCCAGCCCCGAGTGAGCCCCCACTTCTCCCAAAATGTGAGCATCACCAGCTGGGATGTCACTGCAAGGCCGTGTTTCCTTGGCAATCCCTTATCTCTCATCTCAGCCATCAGCATAATGAACGGCTCTGTTCCTGCATAAACAGCACCTGAGCACCCCGTGGAGCAGGGAATTGTCAGATCCAGATCGAAGGGAAATGCCTGAAATGGAGAATCCCCCCAGGATTTTCCCTCAGGATCGGGACTGCTCCTGAAAGGACAGGTTCTCCCTCTTTTCCAGGGGTAATGAGGTAATTAGGGAATGAGTAAAGGATGGTTGCATCAGTACCTGAGGATTCCAGAGATGGGAACTGTCTGGGATTAAGGTCAGGGTTTGTGCTGCCAGTCACCAAGTGTGTGTGACCAGTCAGAAGAATGCCTGGTCCTTCCAAGGAGGGAAATAAACACTCCTGGATTTGAAATATGCATAAAGGGGAGGTGAGACTTGACATTATTGAAGTCATTTCTCACCGCCCTGCCAGGGAGAAGTGGGTCTGGGATGCTGGAGAAGAGGAAGGTACAGCAGGCAGCTCCTGTGGCCCTAGAGTAGAGTGTTCTTATGTTTGCATCTCCAGGGCACTGGCTGGGGAGTTCAGAGAATAGGGAATGTTCAGAACTATTCAGAGAATCGTTCAGAGAACAGTTTGGGTTGGAAAGGACCTTCATTGTCATCCAGTGCCACCCCTGCCATGGACAGGGACACCTTCCACTAGCCCAAGTTGCTCCAAGCCCCATCCAGCCTGGCCTGAGACACTTCCAGGAGGAGGGCAGCCACAGCTTCTCTGGGCACCCTGTGCCAGGGCCTCTCCACCCTCACTGTAAAAAATACCTTCCCTGTATCTGACCTAAATAAACCTTTCCATTTAAAACCATCCCCCCTTGTCCTAGAAATGGAGCCCTGCCCAAATTCCTCATCAGGGCTGAAGGAAAAGCTGCGGTGCTGTGATTGTTTAAGCTGAGGCAGTGGAACTGCACAGTTCTCAGAGCTTTAATTTAGATGATTTAAGGTCCTTTTCTTTATGTTTTCTCCATTTGCAATTGCAAAGAAGCTGTGAACCAGGACACTGAGCTTATCGATGGCTCTGAGCAGCCGCTGACTCTGGGGTGGGATGTGGTCAGGCAGGAAAAAACCATCTCTTCCCCTACCTAATTAAGTGCCTCGTTGGGCTCTGCAGGCACACGTGGTTGTGGTGGCAGCGGTGACATTTTCAGCTCACTGGGGCGATGACAGGGAAGCAGAGCAGAGAGCTGGGGGAGGCACTGAACTGGGAAAAAAACCACTTCCATGTGCCCCAGACATGTTCATCCAAGGTGATCTTTAACCAGAGCCCCGTGCTGGCAAGGGACCCTGTGGAAATCTGGATTGCTGGCATAGAAAGGACCAGGTCTGGGTACCGTGAGGGTGCTGGAGAAAGTGCTGAAGGCACTGGGAGTCTTGGGGGGCTCTGCTCCCCTTGCAGCCCTCTGAGGGGAAGCCGAGGGGGAGAGATCCCAAGAGGAGGCAGGTAGGAAGTGGGCTGGGGAGATGAAAGCAGGGAAGGGGTGGGGAGCTCCAGGTGCGCTGGGACCTGACCTGGAAACGGGCAGGGAGGAATCTGAGTATCAGCAAACAGGCAAAAATAACCCTGCACCTAAGGAATGCCTGAGCAGCAGGAATGCCACGTGCTCCACGTGGGGAGAGGAGAGGCAGAAATACCAACAGCAGTAAATCAGCACTGTTACTCTCCCCTGCAGAGCTTAACATCACCTGGGACTCTGTGATGAATTCCCTGGCTTTTAGGAGCACCCTTCTTTGGGAACTGGCTGCTCCAAGGCTGGGCTCTTGAAATAGATGGGACACAGTGGGAAGCTGGAGGCTCTGCAGTCTTCAGCCATCCCAAAGTCTGCCATCCTTCCAGGCAAGGGCAAGGCAGCACTAGAGGAAATGGCCTCAAGTTGCTCCAGGGGAGGTTTAATTGGATATCAAGGAAAAATTCTTCCCCCAAGTGTTGTCCAGCCCTGACACAGCTGCCCAGGGCAGTGGTGGAGTTCCCAATCCCTGAAGAGATTTAACAGACGTGTAGATGGAGCACCTGGGGACATGGTTTAGTGGTGGCTTTGGAACAGCTGGAGTTGACGGTCTCAGAGGGCTTTTCCAACCTTGATGATCCAGAGATTCCCAACCCACCGTGGCAGTGCTGGAGCAGTCAGTGAGGGAAATGCTGAGTCAGCAGCACCGCAGCCTTATCTGTCTTGTGCTGAGCCCTCCCTGCTGATTGTTTTGGGTTTAGGCAAGAGCAGTTTTTGCTAAGTAGGACCAAATGCCCCAGATCCTGGCACTCCCCTGCCTGGTGTCAGCCCCACTTGGCTCTGCCTAGCCCGGGGTCAAGGCCCGGGGAGCTCTGTCACCCCGTGACCCGGTGGGGACATCGCTGCCAGGTAGCACTCAAGAAGCTGCTGGTGTTGTTGTTCTTGGTTTCCTCTGGGTTTTATTTTCCTAACCATCTTCCAGATGCTGCAGAATCCCCAGATGCAGCCGCAACAAAGTTCTTGCATTTTTAACTTTAAAAAACATAATTGGGTAACTGAGAATAATGACTAAAGAGTGCAATAAATCATGTCTCCACCTGGCCTGGAAATGGGGGAGGGGCGGGGGACGTGTTCCTTGTTCCTTCCCCCGTTAATGAGCAGCGCTGAGCCATCGGCACAAAACACTCCCGGAGTCAGCAAATCTGCTCCAGTCCTGGCAGGGCTCTGTGTGCCCGCCTGGGGACCCGAGGATACCAGCCCCTGGGCAGGAGGGGACTTGGGAACCTCCGAGGTCTGCCCCAGAGACAAACTGGAATAGAAATGGCACTGGGTAAGAGTCGGAGACACTCGTGTGTCCCGGCAGGAATTTTTGCCTGCACGGTGCCGCTCCCCTGTTCTCACCTGTCCAGTAACACAGCTGTGCCCAAGCCTTGGGGGCTGTCCGGGGCAGGAAACAGGAATAACTCTGCAGGAGCTGTTAATGTTCCCATTTTTGCTCCTTTATCCATCCAGGCAGGGCTGTCACCCCCAGAGCCAAGATCTCCCACAGCCACAGGACCTGGTGGCAGCGATGGCCGTGGGGCTGGGAGCAGAGCACCAGGAATGTCAGAGTTCCCCTCGGTCTCCCTGTTGTGTCCCCAGGACTTGGCTGCGATCTCAGCAGCCTCCTGCCCACCCCAAGGCTCTCCCTCTGCAGAGCAAAGGGAAGGATATTTTTGGTTCTTTGCCCAGCAGCTTTCAAAAGGAGATGTGGGATGGATTAGGACCCTCTGTGGCAGGATTAGGACGGAATCCCAGGAGAAGGAAACCAGTGACATCATAGAAGAGAATCATGGAATCACTAAGGTTGGAAAGGACCTTTAAGGTCATTAAGTCCAATCATCAAGTTAACCCCACCAGGTTCACCACTAAATCGTGTCCTCCAGTGCCACATCCACACAGTTTTGGAACACTTTCAGGGATGGTACCTCCCCCACTGCCCTGCACAGCCTGTTCAATGCTTTGCAACACTTTTTGTGAAGAAATTCTTCCTGATGCCAAATCTAAACCTGCCTTGGTGCAGCTTGAGGCCATTTCACTGTTGTTTCCTCCCAGATACGACTTTTACACACAGAGCACTCGTGGGAGAGGGAGGGAGGTGACAGCCAGAGCACGGACAGGACTGGACAGGGCGAGGGGCAGAGCTGTGAGCCCCTTGTGCTCCATCCAGGGGAAGGGCTGGAACAAGGATTCAGCACGAGGGAAGTGCAGGATTCTTGCACAGGTCAGTGGCACTGCAGGACATCCACAACCCTTCTCCAAAGAGACATTCCCAGCCCAGGCTCCCGTCATTCCCATGCTCTGGCATAGATTTCTCCCAGCTTGCAGCTTTATCAGCTGTTCCAAGGCAAGATGCTTATCTGCCTGAGCCTCTTCAAGCTGATAGCTGCTCTTATCTCTGCTGCTCTCCAGGGATTCCAGGCTGGGGGGTTTGTGGCATAGTCACGGAAAAATTTCAGCTTTGGGAGACTAAACCTGGGAGTGATTTCTGGATTTTTATCATTTATTGTTCATTGTTCTAGAGCCTGTGAGGGACTGGTGGCCAAGGCTGTGTTAAAGGGACATGGAAGCAAATTCCATCAGCCTTTGCTCATGACAGACACAGCCCAGACATGGCAAAGAAGTGTCCCATGGGCACACAAAGGCCATAAGGAGGTTGGTACAGGAAGGCCAGTGAGAGACAGGACTAAAAAACTGCCTTGAAAGCTCCAGGTTTGGCTGATGGTCATCTACCAGCCCCTTCATCCACCTTTGCAGTTAAATTTTTGGATTTTGTCCGCTTTGACCTTGGCCAAAGTTCTCCAGCCTCTGTGGATTTGTCTCCTGACCTTCTCCATCCTCCTGGGAACAGTGCCTTTGCCCACGGGCTGTTCCCGAAAGCTGCAAGGAAAACATAAACATAATTGAGAAAAAGTAATTGAAACTTGTAAGAGCTGATGAGAGAGTTCTCTCCTTGGCCCGCCGTTCGTCGCCAGGAAATAAACACCTTTATGGCTGCTGTAATTAAGGCCTAAACACAACGGAGACAAAATTTCTGTCATTAAAGGCATCCTCAAAGATCTCATGCCTCCACCTGCTTCCCTCCAATGCTGCTTTCCCAGACTTCATCCACACAGCAACAGCTTTCCAGACACAAGCGTCACCTCTAACCTCAGCAAAGTTGAAATTTTCCCAGTTTCTCAGCAGTTTTTCCCCATTAAATCCACGTCATACTGCAGTGCTGCCCTGAAGCTGTTGCCCTGTTGGGCGCTGTCCCCGTTGCCCGGTGTGACCTGGCCACCTGCGTGTCCCCATCACTCCCTGCATCCATGATGCCCTGAGACACTGGTGGCCCAAGGATGTTGTGGACTCCCCATTCCCGGAAACGTTCAAGGCTGGGTTGGACAGGGCTTGGAACAACCTGAGATAGCAGAAGGTGTCCCTGATCATGGCAAGGGGTGGAACAAGATGGGTTTCCAACCTGAACCATTCCATGATTCCATGATGCTGGAGCTGGCAGAAGCTTTTTAATGTCACATCTCCAAGCGCTGCGTCTCGCTCAGCTCTGCTGGCCCACACTGGGGCCAAACCGTGGCTAATTCCATGTTTTCTGGAGTGGCTGGAGACCCTTGGGCATCGTGGCTCTCGCAGAGCACCGTGTTGCTGTGTCTATTGTATTCCTAAGCTCGTTAGCTGATTAACCACACTGGCAAGCTGGCAGCCTCGCTGAGGGGCTTCAGTGGGAGCTTGGAACAATGCAATGACACAGACAAAGGGTTTAATGGATAATTAATTGTTCCAGCGTGTGAAGTTTCTGTGCTAGGATCCTGGTGAATCAGAGTTTCCGATTTCCACCCCCTTTACAATAGAACTAAATAGTAACACAGAAATCATGGAATGGATTGGAAGAGTTTTGAAAAGAGAAGGGCCAGAAATGAGGCTCATTTGGGGTGGGGTGCCCTGGCACTGCAGCTCTGTATCCATGTCCTAATCCTTCCACACAGAGAAGGTGCTGCCTCTAGGAAGGCAAATGCAGCAAAATGAGGGAAAGAGAAGGGTCAGTGGGGGCTGCCCAGCCCTGCAGGGAGCACGCTGCCAGCGCTGTAAAGGAGCAGAGGGGTGGGATGCCTTCTCCATCCCCCTGAGCTGCCCTGGCACCACCGGGACCGTCACCAGCACCACCTGTGAGTGCCTGGCATGGCAGCATCTCTGTGCCAGCAGATCTGCAGGGGCAGAGCCCGGCAGCCACAACACGCTGAGCACCCAACACATCCAGCGCTACATCCACACATTGCCTCCCAGAGCCCGGATCCCACACCGGAGTTTCTGCCGTTTCCCTCGTTTTACCGGGTGTATTTGACACCTCATAAAGGCCCAACACCAACACCCGTCCGTGCACAGGGCGCAGAGCCCGGGGCACACGGGCGCAGGGAGACAATGTGCCCACACACACAAGCACGCACACATTAATGCTTTCCCTGGTCTGTATCCCCCTCTCTCTCGTTTCTGAGCTGTGGCCAGAGCCGGGGAGAGGAGCTGCTCGCACCCCAGACCCGGCACAAAGCCGGGCTCAGCGGGGCCGGGCACAATGGCAGATTACATTAGAGACAACAGCCAGACGTGTCCTTGTCATCCCAGGTTAATATGACTATGGATTAATGCTGTAGCTGCTGATTGTTATGGAAATCCCCCCATTTAGCTCCTTCCCAAAGCATTGACAGTTCTAGCCTTGAATTCCGAGCAGGGGTGGAACTTGTTAATGGATTTCATTTTCCTGCAGGAAGCCAAAGCATTTAGAGGGAGAGGCAGCGCCAGGGTGCTGACTTCCTGGAAGGTTTCCAGTCTGCGCTGGGGCACCGTGGATGGTTAATCCCTTGCTCGGATGCAAAGAGCCGTGCTGGTCTTGCCTCTCTAGGAAAAAGGAGGAATCTGGGTGTGGGGAAGTGAGCGCCCATGGGATTGTCTCCTCTTGAAACCTCTCCTGGCCTGGGTAATGGATGTCCCGGGCAGATCCCACTCCATATTCGCGGACACGCCTGGCACTGTACCTGCTGCAGGGATGGCTCTGCCAGCCTTGGCTGCCTGCTGCCAGCTCAGGACTGGAGCTGCTGCCATCCCTCTGCTCTGTTGCCATCTTGTAGCTGCTGTGTGTGTGTTCCTGGCTGTCCCCTGGCCGATGGGAACGCTCCGTGTTCCTGCAGTGCAGCTCAGCCGTGCCACTCTCTCCCTGCACAGCTCTCCCCTCTTTCATCGTTTTGTCCCTGTCCCCCTGAGCAATAGGAAAATATCCAAGTGCTCCTGAGCAAACCTGGCATGTCTCTGCACATCCCTACCCCAATGAACTATTTAGGATTCAGAGGATGACTCGTGGGGCAGGTCTCCAACAGCCTGAGCGAAGGAGGGCTCTGACACCGGGCACGAGGAGCAGACGTCAGAATTAGGGCTTTCCTTACAGGTATTTGGGTTATGTTTAAAGCCAGGGTGGTCTCCCTTTCCCTTCTGCTCCCTCTCATCAGGAGGGATCATTAGTCCTTGCAAGATGGCCCAAGTTCTCTCTGACATTTTCCTTGACTTCTGCTGGAGAAGTTCGTGGCTATTTCATCCCCCGGACAAAGGCCACTGCTGCCCACGGGAAAGGATGAAATCCCATCCCATCCCATCCCAGTCCTGCCACAGCAAAACAAACCAAATAGAAACGAAGCCAAGAAGTGCCATGGCTTTTTCCACGGGCAGGGAGTTGATTCCCGAGCTGACGCTGCCGTTGGAGCAGAGCCCTTGGCGGGGTCGGAGCGGTGGGAGGTGACAGCAAAGAGACACCCGGGGTCCTCCCCTCTGCTGAAACACGTGTTCCGTGGGGAAACCAGTGGAGTTTCCAGAGGCAGGGCTGTGTCTGACAGCAGTTTTACACACTCCCAGCACACAGGACACCTGATCCTGACGGCAGCTTTGGGATGCTGCTGCAGCACACGCCACGCATAGTAATAACGCTAATGAATCCCGTCCCTAATTGTCCCACTCCCGGCGGTGACAGGAGCCCCCTGTCCCAAGCTCTGCTCGGGGGAGGGAAGGGGGGTTGCTGTGGAGATGCCTTGAGGGATCCCACACTTCGGAGCCTGACTTCAGGTGCAGGAATAAGCAGCACGAACAGTCCGGAGACACAAAGCTGCCCTTCTCATGGAAATGCCTCTGGTGGTGCCGGGAAGGGAGGGAGGGAATCAGAGGGTCTCTAGCCATGGAGATGCAGCATTGTTTCCCAGTAATTAGCATGTTTTCCAAAGCTTTCCACGAGTCACCAGCAGCCTTTTAAGGGGATTTTGCCGAGGAGCATTTAAATGGAAATCCCCCGGAGATACAGATCCGCTGTTCGGGCTCTCCCTGGAAGGTAGCTGCTTCCCAGGGGACACCAGCCCCCACCTGCCCGGTGGGTTTATGCGGATCTCAGATCCGGGGAGTTTCGTGTGCTCCAGTATGGGGACAGCATTCCCGACTGCAGCTCCTCAGCCCCAGGTCCCGCTCCTGCACGGATACAGGATGGTCACTGTGCTCCCTTCCCTCTCACACTGCCCAGGGCTCCCAGGGCACGGACACACACGGTGACTCCCCAAGGGAGTAAAACCATGGAATCATGGAACAGTCTACCTAGGTGAAGTCCCCTCCAAGCCCAATTACCTTCTGTGATTCCATGTGTGGCAGCAGCACTGTCCCAGTGGTGGCTGAAGAGACCCGGGAGACAGTGCCAGTCGCTGGGTGGGACTGGCAGGGAGGTCAGTCCTCCTTAGGGAAGCCACGAGGAGACACCTGGAAGAGTCACAGGCTGGAGCCATCCAGCTTTTGCAACACCAGGTCCCTAAAACAGCATTTGGAGACAGAAATGACATCACCTGATGGCCAGAAATGATGGAGACCCTGCAGCACCACCCCACAGCTCCATGCAGGTGCAGGTACAGGTGCAGGTGTAGATGCAGGTACAGGTGCAGGCAGACACCCATGGACAGCCCTGAGAGGTGTGGGCAGTGAGTGCCAGGCCCAGTGCTGCTCTCAGGGTGGCCAGGCTGGATCTCCCACCCTGATGAAGATCCTTCTTCAGTCTCCCTTTGCCACTCTCTTTCTCAGCCCTGTGGCAATTCAGATGTTCCCTCCCAAAACCCTTTGTGACTTTCCCAGCTGAAGGTCTCAGTGACCAAACTGTTGGATCTGACTCAACGCCCCCCTCGATTTCCCACACAAAGGAAGCTGCAATTTTGCTCCTTTCCTCAAGGATGAGGAATTTCAGCCCAGTTTATTGTGCAGGCCTGTATCTGGGAGATTTTCCTGGCCTGGTGATTTATGCCAGGGCCTGAGTTATAACTCCCATTTCTGTTTAAAAGCTAAACACTCCAATAGTGGGGGCTATTACTGTCAGCACGTCCCAGCTCCCAAGATCCAATCGAGCCAGAGCCGGCATTATCTGGGTGTTTGTCTGCCTGATGGAGCTGCCTTGCTTTTCCCTCCCTCACATATTGCTGTCTCAAGGACTGTTTTCCAAGCAACAATTCATGTCTCCTTCAGTCATCAGCGAAAACAATCAAGCTCAATTTTATTTTTGGCAGAAATCAAATGCTAAATGAGATCTTGGAATCATAAACAAGAGTGATGTCGACAAATCAGAGGGAATTCAAGGAAGAGTGGCACAGATGATGAAGGGGCAGGAGGGATTGATGATGGAGAAAGATTAAAATAAGGAAATACAGCCAGGCCAGGAGAAGACTAACGGGGAATATAATGGCTGTCTAGGAATACCTGAAGGGTGTAAGCACTGAAAAGGAAGAAATATTGTCCAGAGTGGCCCAAAAGCAGTGGAGCTATGAATAAAGGTGATGAAAATCAACACAGGGAAATTCAGCCTGAACACCGGCAGAGATTTTTCCCATTTCTGCCCATCCAGCCTCTCCCAAGGAAGGCAGGATAAACACTGTGCTTGAGTGTTCTGAGCCTGCCAAGGAGAACATCCCTTCAATAAATAATTGGCACTGGAACATTTTCAGCTTTCTGCTCTTTCCTCATAAGCAGCTGAGATGAATGAATATTCCATGATGGAGAGTTTACTCAGTGAATTTGGCTGTGGACATCACTCACACTCCGCTGGTGAATGGATCACACTTCCCTTCGATTCATCTCAGACTGATCTTACCTGATTCATTTTTTTTTTTGGCAAAAGGTTGTACTGGATGCACTGAGTGCCCTTGGAGCTCTCCATGCCAGTGGATCCTGTACCTGCCAGCTTTTCACAGAAAAAGGAAAAGTCTCCTGTCCACTGTCCTGGCACTGCCTCCCCTGGGACGCAGGGGTGCAGTGGGAAGTTTATCTTTTGCAGGAAGTCTGCTTCTGCCTCCAGCTCATGCTGTGTTGGAGCTCCTGGATTTGAGGTCTGAGCGGGATGTGCAGCCTCGTGGCACAGCGAGAGTCGTTTGTGTTATCGCAGAGTTGGCAATGGGCTCATTACCTGGCCCCACTGGCCAGCAGAGAGCCAAAACCCCTGTGTCAAATGAGTCAGGACCCACCTGAAGTCCTGCTAAGCTGTTCAGAGCCCTTTTTGGACCAGTGACAGAATCCCAGAACCACTGAGGTTGGAAAAAATCTCCAAGATCATCGAGATCATCACCTGTGCCCCATCCCCACCTTGTCACCAGCCCAGAGCACTGAGTGCTCCCATGGGCATCCCCAGTCCTGCTCCCACACCTCCTGGTACCTGTCCCAGCTGTCCCAGTGCCTGCGTGATCCCTCCTGATGTCCGTGATGACTCGCACGTTGCTCTGTGTACACACAAGCCACCACAGCTGCTCGCTCTGCCACGTGTCACATGGGGCTGCATGGGGCTGTCCCAGAGCGTGGCCCCCCCAGTTCAGCCCCCCACGTGTCACACGGGGCTGCATGGGGCTGTCCCAGAGCGTGGCCCCCCAGTTCAGCCCCCCACGTGTCACACAGGGCTGCATGGGGCTGTCCCAGAGTGTGGCCCCCCAGTTCAGCCCCCCAGACCCCCACGTGTCACACGGGGCTGCATGGGGCTGTCCCAGAGTGTGGCCCCCCAGTTCAGCCCCCCAGACCCCCAGGTGAGGCTGGTCCCCGGCAGTCACAGCTGTGCCCCGAGGCCACCGCGGGGTTTGTGCTCCCCGAGTCGCTGGCTGAGACTGCTCAGGGTGAAGAATAACAAAGAAGGAATAATGCAAATTCGAACTGCCAGCCCGTGTTTGGGCCAAGTAAACAGCAGCAGAAGGACGATGGAAGGGCTGGGAATGGAGGGGCTTCCTGGGGCAGCCTGTGGAGCTGCACTGAGGCTGAGGGGGCACACCAGCCATGCCAGGCAGTGCCAAGGGGACACCCACCAAGTCTGTCACCCGTGCCACCATGGGGATACTATGTTCCCACTGTGATGCTGCCCCAGTCATGGAGATGGTGCTGGAACTCTGAGCTGTTTTCCTGACGGGCACCACGGAGCCAGAGGGGACAGAGACAGAGGGGACAGAGAGGACAGAGCAGTGCTCTGGTGGAGCAGCAGAAACTGCCTTTCCTTTGTCATTCAGGAACGTTCCTGGTTTTCTTTTTCCTTTTTTCACTTTCTTTTCCTGGTCTTTTTTTTTTTTCCCCATGACAAATGGTTTTGTGCAGGGAACACAATAGTTTTTATTAAGAACTAAATCACCATAAAGGCTTAGCTGTACAGTCCCTTGTTTCCTCTGATCTGGTTAAAGATGAGGACACCTCAGGATGGTCCTGCTCCTTTCCCTGTGCTGCTGGGGAAAGTTTCTGACTGAGTCTGAGCCACCCTCTGCCCCAGCAGTGCTCTGGGGGGGACACATTCCTTACTCTGACCTTAGAAAAAGAGACCAGAAGCTCTGGGAGCCACGGGGAGCTGAACCATCTGGGGACTGGGATGCTCCTGCTCTTGGGATCTGGGGACCCCCAGCGGGAGCATCGTCCTGCCCCGGGGGTGACAGTCCCTGTCACCCTTCTCCAGAGCCCCAGTGCCAGTGGAGCGGCCCCAGGTGTTCCTCTGCGGAGGAGAGCTCCAGCCCTGCCAGTTCCACCGTGGGCTCACCCAGGTTGCTCCACAGGGAAGCCCAGAAGAGCCCAAATAGGAAACACATTGGGGATTAGTGGGAGAGATAATTCCAGCAGACGGGGCCGGGCTGGCCTTGATTAGTGCAAATCACAGCGATCGCTGCTGGTTGCAATCCCAGCAGAAGCAATTCCTTTTTTTATTGTGATTTCTTCCTGATTGTGTTTGGGGCTTTTCTCCCCCTGGTGTGGAGTTGAAGGGACCTTGACATGTAGTTTAGGATCAGATCTGGGTCCTGTCAGGGAATTGCTGTAATCTGATTACCCAGGACTGTCCCCCACATCTGTGACATGACAGCTTCAATTGCACTTGAACTTTCCTAAAACTTCATCTGTTTTACTGAACAAGCAGAAATATTTCAGTTGAACACATCTTGGGCTCTCGTTAGCCAGAGCAGTGCCCTGGTCCCACTTTGCACTGAGGGTGTCTGGCAGCTGAAGGCACTTTAGCTAAACCACCCTCAGGCGTGGCACAGGGGGCAGTTTGGGCAATCCAAGCAGCAGGTGCCAGTCCAGCCCCTGTCAGAGAACCCAGCTGCTCCAGTCAGATGTTCCTATGGGTCCTGGGACGGGTGCTGGGATGTGCCCCGGGATGGCTCTGCCAGCCTGGAGGGTCCCTTGTCCCTGGGGTGGCTCTGCCAGGTTGGAGGGTCCCTTGTCCTTGGGATGGCTCTGCCAGCCTGGAGGGTCCCTTGTCCTTGGGATGGCTCTGCCAGGCTGGAGGCCGGACCTTGCTGTGCTCAGGGGTGCTGCAGGGAGAGGCTGAGGCAGCTCCCAGCCCTTCCCTCTGTGCTCCCCACACTCCTGCCCATGCTCCTGCTTCCCACCAACGTGTGGGATCTGGTGATTTCTCAGAGGAGCCAAAAACCCTCCAAGCAATTAAGTAAACTGCACAACCCAGTGCTCACTGCAGGGACACGCTGGGGCCTGTGCCAGTTCAGCAGCCCCACTCCAAGCAGAGCTGAGAAAGCAGCACCAATGCCCTGGGAGCCCCTGAGGGCTCTCTGATTTGGGGAGAGGTGGCAGCGAGTGCCAGAGGTGCCAGCTGGGCTGGTGACCCCAAATGCAGCTGCAGCATTTGCAAATGTATCAAAGTATCCCAGAGAGTCAGGGTAGGGGGTGTTCCTTTGTTTAATTACAGGATGGTTTCTTTATCTCAAAGAAGGGATAATTAGTGCCTTCTGGAAGAGACAGCCCTTCCTGGGCACAGAGCAGCCTGAGGAGAGGTCCCTGGGCAGGAGTGCAGCCCATGAGCAGCCCCTCTTCCTCACCACCTCCCTGGCCTTCCCTTTGTCCATCCTGATCCATTTAGGATCTCAGCTCATTCATCCCTACACTTCTCTCCCCCTCTCCCTGCCTGTCAGATTTCACCCTCCCTTCATACCTGGAGAGATGGAATTGGAAGGTTTTGAGAAGCACTTTTGGAGACAGCCCTCACCCTTTGTTTCTCCGATGGCATCTGGTGATAATAACAGCGCAGCAGCCCCAGACCTCCTGGCTTCAATTACTTTACAGGATCAGCTAATCCCAGTTAAAATTACCTTTGTAACTGAAGGATAATTGTAAATCAGGCTCTCTCCTGCACTCGGGTGTGCTGAAAAATCGTTGCCGAGATGCTCCGTGTGCCAAGGTTGCAGAGATCAGCGGATGAGGAGCAGGCGCTGGGAGATGCTGTCCCAGAAGGTTGGTTTTCCTTTTCAAAGCAAATTCCAAACAGATGGGCCCTTTTTCCTATGGCTCTGTGGAGTGGATGGGATTGAACTGATGGAAAGGAGACATTTCACAAGGGTTTTTGCCTGGGTGATTTTCAGTCTCCAAGGATTCTCCCAGGATTGCTCTGTGAGGAGGCTGATGCAGAGGTTGGCTCAAGACAGCTCTGGCAGTGCCCTCCTGACTCAGGATTCTGGGAGCAGCGTCCCCAGGGCAGCTGTGCACTCCCAAAACATCAGCACAGAGCCCCAGGTCCAGGGAAACGCCACATGATGCTGCAGGCAAGGTGAGGGTTGGGTTTGTCCATCATCAGTTTTATCCCCCTTTGTTGTTCTCAGCCATGACTGGAACAGGGGAAGGTCTGACAGGACAAGGGCAATGGTTTTAAACTGAAGGAAGGTCCAGTTAGATTGGATTTTTTTTTTTTAAATGAGAGTGGTAAAACCCTGGCACAGGGTGCCCAGAGAAGCTGTGGCTGCCCCAGCCCTGGAAGTGTCCAAGGCTGAGTTGGACGGGGCTTGGAGCAACCTGGGACAATGGAAGGTGTCCCTGCCCATGGCTGGAATGAGATGGGCTTTAAGGTTCCTTCCAACCCATCCTAGGAGTCTATGATTCCATGATCTTTTCTCTTGCTGAAGCCTCTCTGGGCTTTCCACCACCTCACAATCTCTGGAACTGCCACCAAGCAAATCCTGTCACAATTCTTCCTTCCATGGCAGATAAATCTCTCCTGAACTGCTTTATCCAACCACTGTGTTCTGCTTTATCACTTTGACCTTACAGTAACTTCCATGGCAGCTTCTGCAAATTGTTCCTTTAAAAGCTGACATTCCCTGGCTGTGACCCAGCTCTCGTTGTGGTCACCTCCTCCTCTCTGCCCAGCCCTCCTGCCAGCCTTGCCATAGCATCCATGGCGATTTCACCACCTGCCCATGAGCAGCAAATTTATTTTCCCTGGCAGTTTAGCTGTAAGCCCTGATGAAGGATCAGACAGACTCTAAAGGCTCAAAGACTCAATAAACTTTATTAAGTCCATGACAAGCTGAACACTCTCCTCACAGACTCTGACATGGCCCTAGGTTTCAGGAATTGCTTGGTGCACCCCACAGAAAACCCCAGTCCAGCATTGTTTGGCAGAACTTACCCACAACTGCAGAACAGATCTCTGAAAAAATAATAAACGAGGCAGGTGTATTCCAAGATAAATCATCTGGTCAGGTGCTGCCAAGAACAGCACGGAGTTAATCCTGAGCACATAACTCTTCCTGTGAGCTGCCCTGGGGCCGTGTCCTGTGACCACAGTGGTGCCATGGTGCCATGACAGAGAGCTCCTGGCACTCCAGAGGGTGCCTGGGCGGGGGGAACGTGTTCAGCCCCAAAACTCCCACCAGTTGTCCCAGTGAGGGTGGGGCACACGGTGTGGGGCTGTTCCACAGCACGGCTCAGGGTAATACAAGAGCAGAGCAGCTCTGCCCCTCTCCCTGTGTGCAGGAGATGTTCCTTCCTCCCTCCAGTCCAAGGGTTTGACACTGCAGGGAGGGGGAGAGAGGGCCTGCCCAGGGAATTTTCCTAGTTAAGGTAAGGGTTAAACCCAGCACAACACACTGGGAATGCAAAGAGCAGCAATGCCACGTGCGGCCTCTGCTTGCACCAGGGCTCCAGTAAAGGTTTGTGATGTCTGGAGTTAGCTGAGAACTTTCCCAGAGAAAGATAAAAATGGGGGAATAGTGGCATGATCAATGTCGCTATTTTGTCCTCCTCAAATTGTTTTTCTTGTGTAAGTGTAGCCCAGCACTCCGGTGCCATTAGGCCTCTCCCCTGTTTTTCAGTCTGCTTTATGAAAGCTATTGATCTCCAGCTGCTCCAGGATCCGTCAGCCCCGGCTCATCCCAGCCCATTACAGGCTCTGCTCTCTGTGGTGACGAGGGATCGATGCTGTCCTGGGCACACTCACACTCCAGCCCCAGTGTGGCTTTATTGATCTGTGGTTCTGAGGTACCTGGGGGCACTGGCAGGTGACAGAGGTGCCTGAGGCAGCCGGGAGCAGGCTCGGATCACCCGGCAGGGCTCCACTCCAGCACCAGGTCTGTCTCTGTGCTGCTGGGCTCGCCTTAATGATCTTTGATTTGCCTCTTCCAGCACATAAATAATTGTGTAAGGCCAGGAGCCTGCTCAGAGGGAGGATGAGGGGAAAGGCAGAGCTTTTTCGTGTTTCCAGTCACAAACTCGTGGTGTTCTGCAGAGATTGAGGCTGTGTCTGTGCTGGCTCCATCTGCCCTCACCTCCTGTTCTCTCAGCACCTGAGGGGTGCAGGTCATTATGCAGGGCCAGAGAGGATTAAGGAGATTTTCACAAGTTATCTGGGATGGATTTACATGAGTCTGTTCAAAAACAGACCCCAGGGGGCTCCATGGCTGGAGTGTGTGCCCAGGGAGAGCCAGCATGCCATAGTCCCAAGGCTCAGGGACCGGCCTCGTACCCATGGGTCTTTTATTCTCTGTTCTGAATTACATCACCAAAACTGGAGGCTGTTCATGGGCAATTTTTAGTCAAAACCAAGCAGAATTATTCTATTAACCAGGTTACCATGAATCATGCAATCCTGATGTAGAAAGTGGAGGTGGCAGCTCTTACAGATGTCAAAAGGGTTTTGCTGAAGGGGTGAAAGTTTGGGTGTTGGTGGGAGCAGAGTGCCCAGAGTGCCTGACCCAGGGCTGCTGCTGGTGTCCAGCAAAATGTTTTCCCTACACTGCTTGTAGGGATCAAATCCTGCAGCAACTACAGCAGCTGATTGTCCCCACCTCCATCCTCCTGCCCACAGCAACCAAACTGGTGAGGAACATCTCCATCCATGCCAGCACAGCAGTCAGGCTTGGCCAGCCTGAGAGAACCTCATTTCACAAGGTGGCAATTAAAATTTTATGCTCTGCGTTTTCCCTGAATGATTTTAAACCATCTTTTCTGATGACTTCCTAGTAGCAAGTTGAGTAAATTAGAATCTGAATGCAATCAACATCCTTGATTCCGACGCCAGCCGGGTCCGTCGGGGAGGCTGCGTCTGAGCAGCTCTGCCTGACGAAGAAGGTCAAGGGCTTGGGGTCCTTGGAGGCTTTGCCCTTGGAGTATTGTCAGAGGGGGAAAGAAACAGCAGAAAGTAGGACACAGTCCCCCAAGTAGCACAGAAATCCCACCCTCCTCAGCAAACTTTACTTCCTTCCCTCATCTGTGTGTTTTCTGTCACGTCTCAGAGATGGGACTAAGATGATGAATGAATAAAGGAGCTGCAGCAGCAGCTGAACCAGAACCAGCCCATTCCTGTCTGTGGGGCCTGAGAGGGCACAGGGGCGATGCTCAGCACCCACTGCAGGGCCAGGGCTGCTTTCAGGTCACTCCTGGAGGGGTCTGGCACAGAGATCTCATTCCCTGAGTCGGCTCCCTCTCCTCTGCACCACTGCCCGGCCATCCCCGAGCTCCCAGCAGTGCCCCGTGCTCCAGGTGGCTCCGTGCTCCCATCTTCACCTGCAGCCAGGTGATGTCTCTGTGGGAAGCTCCTCGGGGGCTCTCAGCGCCCAGCTCCCCCACACCTGATCAATCTGTTCAGCCCCCCACAGCACAAGTTGTGCAGTGCTCAGCAGGGCTCGGGAGGCACCAAGGACACGGGGAAGGATGTGTTCCTGAGAGAAAGGACATGTTCCTGGGCTCAGGACTGGCAGAAGGCACAGGCTGGGCGTGGGCCATGTGCCCTGCACACACAGGAATGTGAGGCAGCAGTGTCTCTGCTGGCCCT
This sequence comes from Irena cyanogastra, assembly GCA_013397155.1. Taxonomy (NCBI): domain Eukaryota; kingdom Metazoa; phylum Chordata; class Aves; order Passeriformes; family Irenidae; genus Irena; species Irena cyanogastra. The sequence continues at coordinate 1,414,387 of VWZV01015496.1, forward strand.
GGGGACACTCCAGCCGGGCAGCCTCGCAATCACGCAGCTCTGAAACTCCCGGGGCACAGCCCCCAGGAGAAACCTTGGCTGGAGACAATCCTGCTACACGAGGAGAGGGGTGGGAGAGTTTGCCTTTCCAGTTACCAGCTCGGGGGCTCTGATACGCTGCAGCTGCAGGGGAGTGGGGTCACTTCCCCCGGCCCTGCTGAGCTCGGGATGGCTGGGACGGGCTCAGCCTTTAATAAATCACAAAACGGCTCAGGGAGGGGCTGCTGGCAGCCCACGCTCCTGCACCAGTCCTGGTAAACTCAGCCTGCACCCAGCACTGCCATGGGGTATGAGGGATGGGGCTCTCCATGGTGGGGAGATACCCAGGGATGTGCCAGTGGCCATGGGCAGGCGATGTCCAGGATCACCTCGAGTGAGCCAGGCTGGGCATCTCCCTGCGGAGGAGAAGCCATCCCAGAGGCAGGAGCTGTATCCTGGCACAGGGGAAGCGTGGGGGTCCCTGGGGAGGAGCAGCTTGGCCATCCCAGGCGCTGTGGTGGCTACCATGGCCGGGGCTGCTCCACGGAATGAAAGCCGGGATTGTTTCCCCTCTCGCCCCGGAGCCGGAGGTGTGCAAACATTAAGAGCCGCTCCCTGCACACTCGGAGCGAGGGAAAAACGAGTTGTTGAAAAGATGACAACCGGTTCTGCCCAGGAGTTCACCTTGACGGGAGGAGCAGGGAGCGAGGGATGGCGGAGCTGGGAGGGCCCCAGGAGGAGAGGAGATGCTTAGAAAACTGTGTCCTTTATTTTGGGAGCAGAAAATATTCTCTATCGCTTCCTGGCATCAAAGGATTTTCAGTTTCTTGCTCCTTGAAGAAGGACAGGCAGGACCGCGGGAGGTGGAGCGGGGCGGGCAGGGGCCGGGCAGGACCGGCGGATGAAAAGCGCCCTGTGCGGCTCCGCTGCCCCGGGGGCAATCAGGGCTCGGGAAAAGCCCAGAAAGAACCTTGACCATGGAGTGTTTAGCGCTGAGGTCATCGCTGCCCTTCCCCTCTCCAGCCTTCTCCTGCCTCGCACGCTTTGGGGACCAGGCTCGGGGTTTCCCCAGGAAAACCTGCCATGTCCCAGGTCCTCCCGCCGTGCTGTGCTGTGGGTGCCTGTTTTGGGGACAGTCACAGTGGGGACACGGCTCCATCAGCGCAGCGGTTGGGAAAGGCAGGACCACCGAGGCTCCCCCACGCTGCACCGCTGTGCACGGGGCTCACACAAAGTCCTTTTTCTCCAAAGAGCTTTTGAGAAAACTGACATTTGGTAGCAGCTAAGATCCCTCCATCCTTCAGAAGCATTTCCCCATCGCCATACAACACTCCAGGGAGGATTTATGCTCTGCCGCTGCTCCCTGGAGCTCGATGTCCCAAGGCGCAGAGATTTCTTCCCCACCCAGCAGTGCCTAAAAGCAGCTGTCCGGGACCGGGTGGCGTGAAGGGACAGCCGGCTCCTGCACGTTGTTACCACCTGGTGGCACCAGAAAAGGTTGTCAGAGCAAGAACTAATTAGTTCCAGTCGCAGGCCTTGGCTTGGGAATTTCCGCGCAGTTTTTCGGCTCGCTGTGGTTCGCCGTGTGGCTGTTAAACACCGAGTCAGGTTTTATAGCCTCAGGGTTAATGTTCGTGGGCTTCAGCCTCGCAGCAGGGGCTGAGCACTCAAATAAGGGAGGGGGGCTTTTCCCGCAGAGCTCGGCCCCTGCACCCTCCGCCCGCCCGCCCTTCCCGCGGGGCTGGCACGGCGATGGCACCGCGTCCTCCCCGGGCTCGCTCACAGGAGTGAGACTCGCTGCCTTTACGACGGCAGGCAGTGATTCTGTGGGATCCGAAATCCTTCAGAGCGATCCCAAACCCCAGCGGGGCTGGATTGTCCCCTCTGCTCTGGGCACGGCAGGAGTGAGGATCAGGGATGGCTGCTGGGACCAGCTGCATCCCAGCGCTGCCAGCAGGAGACCCCCGGGGCTGGGTGGGTCGGTGGGGGAAAACCCATCCGAAATTCCTCCCCAGGCCGGGACGGAGGTGTCACCACGGCGGCCCCGGGGCTTGGACCCCTAGGAGCAGAGGTCGGGTCCCCGCGGGGCTGCATCGCCGGCTGCTGACAGCAGCTGGATCTCCGGGAGCCTGGAAGTGACCCTAAAACTGTCCAAACAAACTGTCCCGTCTCCCATCTTGGCCGGGTGAGGCACAATCTGTCACTGGCTCTGCGTCGGTGCCGGGGAAAGGGCCGAGCGCGGGTGGGTGATCTCCTTCTTCCCAGGAGCGTCCCCAGGGACAGGGCAGGGACTCCCCGTCACAGCCACACCGACACCTCGTTCCTCTCTGCTAAAACTCGTCTCCATCCCCCGGGAATGGCATGGACAGGCACCGGGAGAAGGAGAGACAGTGTGTGAGGCACCCAAGCTGCTTCCCACCAGCTGTGCTGCCCTCCCGAGAGGTGACCCCAGGCAAGGGCTGCTGCTGGAGGTGACAGAGCTGCAGGGACGGCCCAGGACAGCAGGACCCACCTGAGCTGTCTCTGCCCGCATCCAGACCCGTGCGAGGCTGCAGGAGCCTCCCACGTCCTTCCTTTGCCGGTGATAAAGCTAAGCAGGAGGTAAATTGAAGGCAGGACATCTGATGAAAGAGCTTAATTGCTTCAGGTTACGTTCAAAAAACATAGCCTAAATAAAGAGGTGGGGGGAGGTTGTGGCTCTTGATGGCTGGAGAGATTTATGTGTCTCAGCTGCTCCTGATCAGCCCTGGTCACCTCCAGTTCCCCATCGCCTGTTTTCCACCTTCCAGGGTTGCCCCATGTGTTGAAATGTTTGGGTGTCCCCAGAGGGCTGAGCCTTGGCCCCCATTAATCCCCCCTCGCTGACCCGACAACAGGGAGGAAATTTGCCTCAATTAAACGTGTAAGGTCTCATTTCCCTTTGAAGTCAGAGCAGCACCAGGAACTGCTGGGGAAGTCTGGAGAATAACCAGAGAAACTGAGCCCAAAGTCTTAAAATTAGGGAATTGCACACTAGAGATGAGCCCAAGGCTATGGAGCAGCCCAGCTCCCTCAGGAGGGTGCCCACATTTCCAAAGCAGAGCTGGAACACCCTGGCAGGGAGGGAGAGCAATGCAGAGATGCTACAAGGACAGGTGAGAAACCCCTAATCCCCTTCAGCCGCTGTCCACGGGAAGGAAAACCTCCTCTGCTTCCTTTTGGGCTCAGTTCTCCAAGGATGTGGAGATGGCAGGTGGCACTGATACCTCCAGAGAGGGGGGAGAAGCTCCCAGGTCCTGCTGTGCCTCATGTGAGTGTCCGTGCAGGACGAGGGGTGAGCCGGGAGCTGCTCTGCAGCCCATCCCGGAGCGGCACTACAGGGAAGTCTGATCCCACCCGGAGCTGCTCTGCAGCCCCAGCCCCAGCCCCAGCCCCATCCCGGAGCGGCGCTGCAGGGAAGCTGATCCCACCCGGAGCCACCCAGCGCTGCCGTGCTGGAACGAGACCTGAGCTCACCCAGCCACATTTCCTGCATCTTCTGGCGCGGTGGGAATAACAGATCACCAGCTCCCGCCTGTCATCCATCCTGCTTATTTCCTGCACAGGGCCTGATTTATGCCGGCATCTCCTTCCCCTGTGCCATCGGCGCGTGCTGATGGATGGCCCCGCTCCCTGCTCTCGCTGTCCCCTTGCGCTGCATCAAACCATTAATTCTGTGCCAATGTAAACCTGTCTCACCTTCAAGACTTTAATTTTGCAAAAGCATAAACACCTTATAATCCCTCTGTCTTTATCTGGCTCCAGAGCTTTTCCTCCTCTCCCTTGGCTGGGGTTATCTGGGGTGAGGATGTGGCTGCAGAGGGGGAACAGCAGGAGATGTGGCCAGTGGGGCTGCCCCAGTCCCAGCACAGGGGACAGCTGGGAGGAAGATTCACTCCCCACCCCCATCATTCCCCTGGAGCACAGAACAGACTCTGCACAATTCTGGAGAGATGCAGGAGGTGCAGCCAGGCCCAGTAAGTCATTAAATCCCAGGGTCAAGTGCCTGGAGAGCCACTAAGTGGGCTTCCAGACCCTGAACGATGCCCAGACCTGCTGTGCAGGGAGGGTTCTCACCCTGAATGAATCCCAGGATATCCTGGGGTTTTAGTCCTGATGACAGAGTGAAAATGGAGCTTTGTGAGGATCTGGGAATGGCCAGGCAGCACTGCCCCACACTGCTGCTCCCCCTGTTCTGCTCACAGGCTGCCTGGCACTCAGGGGTCCAGCTGAGGAACTGTCCCCAGGCTGGGAGCCAGGCAGGACTCATGACTCTGCTTGGAGGCACCACACAAGAGTGCCTGGGGTCCCCTCCAGCAGTGGCGATTTCACCACGGCCAGGAAGCAAAAGAAAACTCCAACGAGGTGGCAGAAGCAGCTGTGTAAGCCCTGGCACTGCACAAGGGCTGGACACGGTGAGCTTGGAGATATTTTTGAACTTTATATTCAATGGTTCCAAGGGACACATGTGTCACTGCCCTGCTGTCTGCTGATGAATGTGTTGGCTCCTGAGAGAGGGACACAGGGAGCTGCAGCCACCAACATCCCTGGGTGAGCCCCAGGGCAGAGCTCTGACCTGCACAGCCCAGATGGATGGACAGAGCCACGGCAGGTCACAATCCAGGCCATCACTGCCCACCCTTCACTCCCCAGTGAGTCCTGCAGCATTCTATCCTTCCTTCCCCAGCTTTCCTCTTTCCTCTTTTTGATTCTTGAGTCATTTGTCTCAATCTTTGGCAATTCCTAGAGTATAGAAAAATCCATGCCACTCCTCCCTTTGGGGAGGGACGTGCTGCAGCTCCGTGGCTGCCATCCATTCAGTGCCAGGTTATGAAAATGAAGATATCTTTCAGCACTACAGACCTGTTAATCAGGGGAATGGCTTCGGAGGGCTTTTGTGGGCTCTGTTAATTTGTGCTGCATTGAGCCACGCAGAGCTGAGAGCAGCATTAGGGGCGGCAGAGAAGGGAATAAATCAGTGCAGGGGTGGAGGAGAGCTGGGCTGGCTGTCCTGGGGCTGCCACGCTCTCACTTAAACACTTTCCATCCATCAGAGCCTGCAGGTGGAACTCTGCCTCCCAGGCAACAGGTTTTGTCCTTAACAGCTCAGGATGTGCTGTGCAGGCTCCTCAGGGCGGGGAGCAGCTGATCCTGCCTCACCTGGCTGGCCCAGCTCCCCAGCTGGGGAGCTCTGCCCCGGGGGCTTCTGCAGCTCGAGGCAGCAGCTCTGGAGTGCTGGGAGGGGCTGGGCACCCCATGGTTCACAGAATGATGGAATCACAGGATGGATGGGTTGGAAGAGACCAAGGGACCTTAATGCCCATCCTGCCCCAGCCCCTGCCATGGGCAGGGACACCTTCCACTATCCCAGGTTGCTCCAAGCCCCATCCAACCTGGTCTTGGATGCTGCCAGGGCTGGGGCAGCCACAGCTTCTCTGGGCACCCTGTGCCAGGGCCTCCCCACCCTCACAGCCAGGAATTCCTTCCCAATATCCCATCCATCCCTGCCCACTGGCAGCGAGAAGCCATTCCCTGTGTCCTGTCCCTCCAGGCCCTTATCCAAAGTCCCTCCCCAGCTCTCTTGGAGCTCCTTTAGGCACTTGAGAGGACTCTTAAGTTCTCCCACTATTGCCCTGAGACAGGAGAAGACAAGCCCACCCCTCCTCTCGGAGGTGGCCCAGTTGAAGGTTGGGTTGGCCATGGCGGGGCTGTTCCCTGTGTGAGCATCCCCTGGGATTGCAGCTGCAGGGAGGTGACATCTGGCCAGTGCCCTGTGGTTGATGCCACCACCCCTGGACGCACTGGGAAGAGAAGGACCTGCTCCATGTTCTGCTGGGCAGCTCCTGCTCATCTCAGAGGCAGCCAGGGAGGAAGTAATTCAGCACATCCATTAATAATCAGCACTTCCCGTCCCCGCCAGTGCCAATAGCCTGACTTTGGGAAATTCATAACTGCTGCTAAGTGGGATTTTCCTTTTATCCTAATGGCCTTCTGGCAAACAGAGTCCATCAGCCTCCCTCGGCAGTGCTGGTCTCCCGTCCTTCCCGAGGGCACACCGAGGGCATGCAGTGCACACCCTCCGTGCAGGGGTGCAGGGAGAGCCCCCCTCACCTGGGATCATCAGCAGCACGTGCCATTCTCTGTCCTCCTTTTGGCTGAGAGGGAGCTCTTGCTTCTGAAGGAAATGTTGCGTTTTCATTGGGCCTCATTCTTTAGGAAAAGGAATCATTCATGTCTCCTGCCTTTGAAACTCGCAAGTCTTATCATCTTGCTGTTAATAATGTTCTTTTTTGCTGGAATGTTTCAGAACAGCAGCTTTTAAGTCTTTGCTGTGGTCAGACAATGGGGAGACGGCATCAGCTCCATGCCTGTGAGTGGCCTCCAGGGAATTTTAAGGGAGAGCCATGCTAGACATTCGGTACCAAAGAGATGGATTAGGATTGTTACCAACTCAGAGTGCTGCTCAGGAGGAAAGGTCAAACAAGGTTATGGCCTGGCTGGGCTGATGGAGGTTGGGTTTTCCTGCACAGAGGTGAGGTGGGCAGAGGAGCCGGGTGGGTGCTGGGACCCCAGCACTGCACAGGTGACGGGGTGTGACCAAGCAGGAGAAAATACCTGGATGGTTTGGAGATGGTACAGTGTCCAGAGAGCTCATCCCATCTGGAACACATAGATAACTCAGAGCAGCCATCTGCAGAAGAGCCTTTCCAAGCACGATTTGCTCCTGGTGCTGCATGCACCACTCAGTGCCCTTGGATATCGAGGAATGGGTAGAAAGGAAGAGTTTTGGAGTTCTCACTGGGAATGAGGGCGGGTTTTACACTTTGGAAAGAAACATCACCTCTGGCTGCCACCTTCCCTGGGCTGTGGCCATGGGGATTTGCCCATCCCTGCCACAGCCCCCAGGGAGTGAACCCCACTTGTCTCTGGGACCCCCTTGCTGTGGGCAACCCTGGAACGTCCCCACTGTGGGAAACACAGGCAGGTGCCAAGGCTGCAGGTCCTCCTGGGAGCTCCAGATTTGTTTTTCCTTTGCCTGAGGATGCTCTGGGTGAACCTCTGCAATTTGCTTTGGGGTTTTCAGCAGCGAGGAGAGCTCGTGGTGCCTTTGGAGAAGACATCAAAGGCTGGCAGCCTGCAGCCCTGCCCTCGGCCCCCTGCCCACAGCCACAGGAGAGGGAAGGTGCAGGCGTGAGGCACTGGGACTGAGGCGCTGCAAAATGCTCTTTGTCAGAAGAGGAGCAGAGATCTTCATGCTTTCTGTGTACATTCCTTCTGGGCTGGCTCTGGCTTTGTGTTTCAAAATCTTCTGGTAACTCTCTCTTACTGCACTCTGCCTTTCAGCTTTGTGGGTTTTGCCTTTTTTTTTCTTTCCAGGCTGGATTTTCTGGCTTGGTTTGGGGCTGTCCCCTGCCCACCCTCTGCAGCTGCTCTCAGTGCTCTGGTTGCCATCGGCTGTTTGGAGGCAGCAGAGCTCAGGGTGCTCTGCTCCCCCTGCTCACGCCAGAGGAGGAGACACCTCTGCCTCTGAACTTGTGCTCCAGAACCAGTGAGAGGTGGGAGGAATCTCTTCATTCCCATGGATGTTCCATGAATCCAACACCTGCCCTGAGGCATGGAGCACCCACCTGGCCTGGGTGCTGAGCACCTGGAGCAGTCCCAGCCACGGTGTCAGGGATGAGTTTGGATGGCACCCTGGGCTGGGGGGAGGCTGCTCAGGCCATGGAACAAGGCAGTGATGGAAAATCCATCTGAACTCAGAGATCCTTAAGGACTGGGCTAAAGCACCTCCTGTGCAGTGACAAACCTGCCTTGTCCCAGCTGCAGAGCCCCCGGGCACTTTGCTTCCTTCCTTGTTCTTTACTGACTTTGACAAACATTTGGAGATTAGGAGTTATCATGAGATATAAAAAAAAATGTAGAAATCATCATCCTCCATTATATCAAAGAGGTTATCAAAATGCACATTTCTTCCTTCCAAACAAAACTTAGCTGAAGATAATTTCTTCCTGCCGAAAGGCTGGTGTTCAGTGAAATGGAGTTGGGGAGAGGATATAAAACCTTGTTCCCTTTCTCTGTTGAAGTGCAGGGGGAAAAAATCCCAAAACACCAAAGGCCTTACTGCTTCTCTCAGGGAATCTGTGGAAAGCAGGAGGCAGCCCAGGCACTACCAGGAGCTGCAGCTTCTGCTGTCCCTGCCATGTCCCGCTCCAAGGAATTTCAGTGCTTCCCAATCTGCCAGAAAAGAAGGGAATTAATTTCCTCCCCTTTGCAGGATTTTACAGACTTGTTGTGTGGGCCCTTGACTCAGTTTCATCCATCCAGACTCTGCCTTTTTATTTTTTTTTTAAGCAAACTCTTCTGAGAGATGATAAATGCCAGCCCAGGCTCAGCCATTCCCCTCATGCCATCCACCAGACCATGACACCAGCCCGAGCTGCAGAATCCCCTCTGGGTGCTGGCAGCCCACAATTAGCCATGATGAATGGGAGGCTCCAAAGAGAGATACTGAAAGATAAGTTGCTCAAGAGGTTTAAAAAATGAACTGCAAGGATTTGGGGTAAAGAATAAGCCGGTGTCTGCCAGGAGGGAGGGAAAGCTGGCTTTAACACCCTCATCATCCAGCCACATCAGTCCCTGTGTGTGTGCACAGATCTGGAAGGAAATTTTGACCAGTTCAGACCTCTTTTCTGAGAGCAGATAGAGCATTAAATTTGTAGTTCTCATGTAAAAAGCAGCTGCTGCTTAGTTGGGTATAAATCCTTATCAGCATCAAGGAACTGTTTGTTCTTAAACAAGGAAAGGCCAGTGCGGAGTGAGATTTCTCAGTAATTGGAAACTATTTTGAGGGACAGGGCAGGAAGTTTTTTTGCCTTTTAGACCAGACCATATGTAAGAGAGAAATCATATTCTGAAATACAATTATGAACTTGTATTCTCCCCACTAGCTCTGAAACACAGAAAAGGGGCTGTTAAGTGCTGAAGTATTGACTTTGCTTTCCCAGCTGAGGAGCCAGAGGTGACAGCAGTGGCTTTGCTGTGATGAGAGCACCCATCAGACAATCAGGGAGTCACAGGATGGTTTAGGTGGGAAGGGACCTCAAAGCCCATCCAGTCCCACCCCTGCCATGGGCAGGGACACCTTCCACTATCCCAGGCTGCTCCAAGCCCTGTCCAACCTGGCCTCGGACACTTCCAGGGATCCAGGGGCAGCCACAGCTGCTCTGGGCACCCTGTGCCAGTTCTGTGGTATGTCCCTGTCACACAGGTATCACTGTGGCTGGTTCCCCTGGGTGTACTGGGCCCCTGTGATCATTTCTAGACCTCAAACCATTTTCTTTTACTGCAGAAAACTTGATTCTAAAGTTAATTTTTCCAGTCGACACACTGAGCTCTATTAACTCGCCGGCCTTTGTGAAGCTCATTAGGTGTCTGGGGTCTTTCCCTTCTGCCTCGAGGCCAAGGGAATGGTCTCGTTAAATAAGATGGCAGAATCTCCACGGAGGAGTTTTGCAGTTTGTGCCAATTAGCAAATTCAGCAATGCTTTTAACTTTTCTTTTCCAGGTAGCCCAGAGCCCGTGGGCCAGCCACACGCTGCAGCAGGCTGTGTGTGTTCAGAAAGGGCTGTTAACAACTAGAATGGCTGCTCCAGGATTGGGAAGAGTTTGAAGCCCCCGGGAAGCTCTGAATGCAGACGAGTGTGGCTGTGGTGGAGGCCACCCCGCAGAGAAAAAGGGAGTGCTGGCCTGCAGGATGTCCTGGGATGGAGGACTGAGGCAGGCTGGCTGTCTGAGGCCTCTACTGGAAATGATCACAAAGCCTTTAAAGCAAACAAAGTTCCCTGAGACTGAAAAGGTACCATTTGAATGCGCTCGGAAAGAGGAGGTTTGAGCAGCACGATCCATTCTGTCTGCGAAATGTCACAAAACATTTATACAGCTGCTCAGTTGGCATTAAAATCTAGGTCTTGTGCGGGAGCATGGCAAACAGCTCCAGGTCACTGGGAGAAGTCCAGGACCTCCAGCGAGGGGTGGCTGGGGCCGCTGGAGCAGAAGAGCCGCAGCCACGGGCAGCGCCAGCCGCCACCGCTCCCGGTGCTGGCACGGCTCGGGCTGGAAGCGCTTTCCCTGCGCGGTGCAAGGGTTTGCTTCCCGAAGGACTGCTTCCCGAAATACCGCATCCAGCGCAGGCAGAGCTGAAGAGGATGGAGAAAAGAAACAAAAGGAGAGGGAGGTGCCAATATGGGCAGAGATATCCCGTTCCCTTGGCTGTGAGAGCGGGAGCGGCGCTCCCCGGTGAGCGCACAGCCTCTCCTGATGGTGGGAGCCGGGAAAACACCAAGCAGTCGTTTCGGAGGACCGGCCACATCGGCAGGAGCGTGGCGGCTCTGCCTGCTCGTTGGCTCCTCTCTCCACTGGTCCTGTTCCTCACAGCCTGTCTCACCCTGTCCCCCTTCGCTGTCCCCTCCTTTGTCACCCCGCGAGAGGCCGGTCCCGCTGCGGGCGCTCGCAGGTGCCTCGGTCCCTCCGGTGCCCGCGGCAGCTCAGGCATCGCTGCCGCCTCTGTAACCACGAGAGCAGGTGGGAGGGCCGTGAGACCCGTGCCTGTGTCCCACCCCTCGGGAGCTGCCCCGTGCCCTCGCTGACAGCCCGGGGCGAGCACCGGCGCTTTCCTCCAGCCCGGAGCAGAGGTCTGCGGCTTTGGGTGAATATCGCGGCTTTGATCCTTTCTCCTGGCTGCGGTTCCCTGTTTACACAGACAGCCACAGCTCTTTGTATCCGCACTCATCAGCTCCTCGGAGGCGTTTCCTGATCCCCACGATACGGTCTCAGTGTCTGCGCGGGGCTGAGCCTCAGCTCCGCGCTTCCCAGCCTGCCCCGACACATTCCCCCGAGCTTCTCGGCACTGATCTGGGTTTGTTGATGGTGGCAGCCGTCCCAGACAAACCCAGGGGGGACGGAGCTCTCCTCCCCGGGCAAGCACGGCTTTTGTTCCCCAAAAGGCCAACGTAGGAGGAGACCCACCTGGAGCAGGCGGCGCACGGTGAGCGGCGGGCAGCGCTCCATGGAGGACATGCCTCGCTTACTCTGCCGCTCCTTCACGTGCATTTGGGGGTTTTTGGTTCTGTTTTATTTTTTTTTCCTTCTCTCTTTTATCCTCCCAGCCCTTCTGGCAGGCTTTTGACTACACATAATGACTTGGAAGGTGCGGCAAAGGTTCTGGCAGCCGCGGCGCGGGGCGGGAGCTCGGCCAAGGCGCGGGGCCGCACAGCGGTTTCATCCCATTTGCAAACTATAAGGCAGCCTTTGAGCGGGGGGGCAGAGCAGGGAACATGTGCTAAACATCATGTCGGGAAGCTTAGCGCATTACGGGGAACAGCGCTGGCCACGCACAAACGGAGCTGCTCTGCGAGCTGCGAGGGGCAGGCGCAGGCAAGAACCGGCTCTGTTGATTTAAGGCTGAGTGAACAGTTCTGGCACGGCGGGTAGGATGGGCTTCTCCAGGTGTTACAGTCGAGCAAGTGTCAGAGTGGCATAAATCTCAGAGCTTTGCCCGTGTCTGTCAAACCCTCGAGGAGAATTCTGCAGCATCTGAGGGCGCACAAAGCAGCACCGGGTAACGAGATGGAAAGAGTGCTTGGGAAAATAAAAACCCAGACACCAACCTGCAGCATGTGCTTCCAGTCTGAGCCCCAAAAACCTTCCCTCAGCCACAGAGATGTCTGCTCCTGCTCAGCACTGCTGTGTCCCCAAGGGGCTCACGTGCCAAGTGCCTCCAAGAGCCCCAGAGTAACCGAGCCCCCAGCACATCAACCCCCAACCCACCCACGGTGTTTGTGCGCTTCCCTTCCTGCCCTTTGTGTGCTTCCCTTCCTGCCGTCCGGAGGCCACGACATTTGATGTGCTGAGATGGACCCTGCATTTCCAGGGTGCTCTCATAACCAAAATACCTGCAGGACTGACAGGCTTCATCCATCATCGTGCTCCTTGGGATGGTGGCACGGATGGAAGAGTGAACTTCAGAGCTGGAGCTGTGTGTGCTGACTGATGGGATCGGCTGGGTCAGGTTCCTTGGGATTTCAGAGGAAGGTTCAAAGCTCCAGTTGAAACCTGACGTCCCCCTTTCAAAGGAATTCTGGTGTGTCCCTCATTTTCCCCACCGCATGTGGCAGGAGAGCTCCATGTCCGGGTTGGGACTGCGGGCAGGGGCTGCTGACAGCAGCAGCCAGACAAGAGTCCCAGGGTTCTGCAGAGACAGAAGGGCTTTTCCAGACCTTCTTGAACTCTGAGCACCCACAAAATGAAATGTCTGGGTATCAGTTTTGGGAAAGAAAAAGGATCAAAGCAGCAGAAGTCTTTTGAGCGTCTTTTGGCAGATGGAGGAGGATGTTCTCCCTGCCAGGCCAAGGGTGAGCACAGGCTGTCCAACGCACTCGACTGCAGCCACAGCTCCTGCCCTGCTCAGCCTCGGAGCATCACCAGACCAGGCAGTGGGAGCAGCTCGGGATCAGAGGGGATTGGGCTGGGCCATGCTGGGTAGAGCTGGCTGCTTCCAGCTGGGTGACAGAGCTGGTCGAACATCACTGGGTGTGCCTGAGCTCAGAGCCTCTCCCAGCCACTCCAGAGCCCAGCTGCACATCGGGGAATGGGGCCTAGGGCTGGACATGACTCCCCTTTCCCTGGCCTGGTAGATCTCCCTGGTAGTGCTCCACGTCCCAGTGCACAGAGAAGGGTCCTCAGTGGCATCTTAGTGGCTGTGACATTCCCTGCTGCTGTCCCCTCGCCCCACACTGAAGCAGTAGCAGGTCCCACATGGATGCTGCATCACCAGGGCTGGAGAGATGCTTTTTGTGGTGCTCACTTTCCAGCCCAGCACATGAGCAAAGGGATGGAGCCCCAACCTGCCAACCAAAGCCCACAGCAGCACAACACCCACCAACCTGCTCAGTGCTTGGCAGCTCTGCAGCCAGAAGGGTTGGATACCCAGGAACCTGGCAGTGGCTGGCTGGTGACAGTCACACAGGTGGCACAGGGAGAGCTCCTTCCCTCCAGCACTCACAGCTCCGAAGGAGAGAGGGAATAACCCCACTTGGCAGGAGTGAACATAGCATCTCCCCTCTGTGATCCCTCTGGGAGGATGGACCAGCAATTCCAACATCAGCACTCCCTACACCAGTCTGGTTTGTCACTGCCCCTCATGCCAGGCTGGGGGACAGGGGCCCCAGTTAAGCGTGGGCAGGGGGACACAGCCAGCGTCACCCTCTTTGCAGCAGCAGCTCTGTCTGCTCCACTGCTCCCTCCCCTTCCCTTTTTCCATTTGTTTGTTCATTCCTTCTTTATTCGCCACGATTGTCCTTAATGGAAACAGCATCTCAGCAGAGTCACCCCGCAGGAAAGCTCGAGCACAGAGGGATTTTTGTAGATGGCTTTAATAAAAACATTGAAGGTCTGTTGTTCTTATAGTGCTGTGTGATCCATTAAGTCTATTAAATACAACAGAGGAAAACTGTGAAAAAAGCCAGAGGAGGCCATGATGTCACAAAAAACAAATGAGCCGGGGCTCCTTTCCTGCTCCTCAACAGTTCCACGTCTCTGCCCTGTGCCTCCCTGGCCCTGCCCTGTGCCTCCCTGGCCCTGCCAGCAGAACAGGGGCCTGTGCTTGGTCACCCCTCACTTGCCGCACGTGCAGGTCTGTGTGTGTGTAATTGAGTTCCCATAAATGAGTAGCTCCTAGATATTAATCCAGAGGATATTAAAGCTGAAGACCCGGGAGATCTGCTCCTCCCTGCTGCAGGCAGACTCCTCCTCAACACACATGTGCTGAGCCGTGTCAGCCGTGTGTCAGCCAGGGCCTGGCCGTGCTTTCTGTGCTCCTTAAAATATCTTTGTGTCCTTGGAAACTCTTTTGTGCCTCTTAAAACATCTCTGCACCCCGTAAAACCTCTCTGTGCCCCTTAAAACACCTCTGCACCCTTTAAAACATCTGTGTGCCCCACAGAACTCTCACCAGCAGCAGACAGCTGTGGACATGAGGATATGTGTCCCCTGCCACCTGCCACAGCTCAGGTCTGGCCAGAGGCTCCAACCTGAGCCTAAACAAGGCTGGAATCCAGCCTTGGCTCCCAGGCAGATTCTCCATCCTGCTCAGTACCAAGTGGCTGTGGAGGGGTGGAGGGAAATGTGCTGGGGGGAAGTTTTCATGGCTGGGGAACGGCTGCGTGGGTGAAACTCCTTCTGGCAGGACAAGAGGTGAAGGTGAAGCCAGGAATGGGGTGAACCAGAGCAGGCAGGGTCATCATGGCACAGGATCAGCATGGCATGGATCATCTGAGTGTGGAATTGTCATGGCATGGGATCCCCCCTGTATGTCACGCACGTCTCCAGCTCCCTGCACCACCCAGGCTTCCCATCATCACCAAATACTCCTCAAGCACAAAGGCTGGACCTGCCTGAGCTCCAGGTCTGACGTGCCCTCCAGGCTGTGCCCTCTGGCAAAGCTGTGGGTGTCACCCCCAACCCTCTCCTGACCCTGCAGTGACATGGACTGCCCAGGAAGTGCTTGGAGATCTCTGCTTGCAGAGTGCAAGGATCACTTTGCATTTAGCTCTTTATCTCTTGTACATCTTTGTGCATCCTGGCTGGATCTCGCTCTGATCCAAGCCTCTACTCCTAGAAAAGGGACTTAAGGAGGGCTGAAGGCAGGAGGCAGGGGAGCAGGGATGCTGGAGCTCTGAGCTTCGTGCTTCACCCAGACAGGAGGAGAAGATGCCCATGGGCACGAGGGCTGAGCCCCCGGCACTGCTTCAGCACGTGGCCACACCACAGCCTGGGAAGGTGACCCAGAGCAGATCCCTCTGCGAGCCCAAGGAGAGGGTGGGACAGGCTGGAGCCAGCCCCCCGTGGAAAACCAGCCCGGGCCCCTGGCAGCTCCGGGGAGCGCCGTAGCGAGCCGGCATTCCAGCAATTCCCTGCGCAAACAACGCGGGATAATCCATCTCCCCTGTTTATTTGCACAAGATAATTTTTTTGTTGACACTCGAGAACCTTCTTCCTCTGGTCCCCCTTCCCCGGGTTCTAGAAAATGTTAACTCCTGGTCTCACAGCGGCACCAGAGCCCTGCCAGTGCCAAATCAGGACAGCTGGTGGAACCTGGACAGGCGGTGACCAGGAGCCACCACAGCAATGGCCAGTGCTGGGTTTGAGCCTGGGCATGGTGAGCAGGGGGAGCTGCTGCTGCTGCTGGGTCCCCTGTCACTCTCTGCAGTGTCCTGTCCCCTCCACAGCACTGTCCTGGCCCTGCTGCCATGTCCCCATCTGGTCTCACCCCCCTGCAGTGTCCTGTCCCCTCCACACCCTGCCCTGGCTGCCTCAGGCACTGCTGGGTTTCAGAGCTCGCCCGCCCCCTTGGCTCCCCAGCCAGAGCCCACCTGCCCCCACCAAAGCCCCTTTGTTGATATTTTGGATGTTAGACAAAAATACAGCCCCTACCAAAGCACCCTCAGAGCTCGGGATGCTCCAGCCCCAGCCAGATGGGCTTTCTCCAGGAAGAGCACAAGAAATCAGTCACGTACAGGGTGATTTTATCCCCTGGGTGTCCTCCCATGTTCTGCTGGGCTGTGGTTTGTACTTCTGGAGTTGCTTAATCACCCCTTTGGACCTGCCTTCAAAGACAGTGCCTAATCCCTCCTGGAAGCCTCCTAATACCTTTGGCTACTTCCCTGCTTTGTGGCCATGAATTATGGTGGGCCTGGCCAGTCCTTCCTCAGCATCAGCTCTCCTGGCTATTTGCCATCCCCCATGGCTTCAGAGGGGTGTTCAGACTTCAAACAGACCCCCAAAACCTGTCATCCCTGCTCATCCACCGCCCCAGGCACCAGCCAGTGGGATGGTATTCCATAGCTGGGGCACTGGGGAACCATCAACAGTATTTGGGACCAAAGCAGCAGAGAAGGGCTCTGTGTGTGGTTTCCAGCAGAAGAACAATTTGTAATTCTGTTTTTATTGTCCTGCTACACAAGGGAAACATCACTTTGCCAGGAAGTCATGCCACAATGATTCACAAGGATCAGCTTGGGCTGCTCAAGTAAAAAAAAAGGAATAAATCACAGAATCCCAGAATGGTTTGGGTTAGACAGGATCTTAAAGCTCATCTCGCAGGTTTATGTGCCCACAATTCCGCCCAGCACAGCCACAGCTCCCAGCTCTGCTCCCACCAGGGTGGGGCATCCCCAGAGGGCCATCAGCCCAGGGTCATCCCCACCTGGCCGTGGGGACAGCTGTGGCACAGCCACGTCCGAGAGCCACCACAGAAAGCAGGAAAAACCCAACACAAATTCCAGAACCCACCTCAAAACCCACTCACAGCACCAATACTGCCATGTCCTCTTCCTTTTTGGGGCACACACAGACCCCATACAGCAGCTTGGCCAAACCAATCCTCAGATTAGGACCTCTTAAAGCACGAGGTTTCTCCCCTTCCTTCAGGGACAAAGTGCAGGTGTCTCTGCAGGGCTCTGCCTCAAAGCAGGAGACTCCTTGATTGCAGAACTGGGTCTGAATAAAGAAGTCTGGTCTAGGAATAACAACACTCGCAGCGACAGAGTGCTTTATATAATGTCCTATAATAAACGATATTACAGCATTACCAGGAGACAGGAATGCAGAGGGAAGGAGGGAAGGAACAGACGTGACAGTGATAAATCAATCTGGAGAAGAAACACCAAATGCAATATACTCTTTGTCTCCTTTTGTTTGGGGCTCCGTGGATGTTTCCAGGTTGGAATAACAGAGCTTGCAGGATCCTGCTCCTGCCTCGAGCGGAGTTTATTAAACCCCTCCGTAAACAGCCTCTGCAAGGCACCTCTCCCACTCCCCCTGCTCCTCTCTGGCAGATGTTGGACAGATGTGCAGCGCTGCCAGGCAGGGGGGGCAGCGCTTCCAGGTGAGATAATTCATCCTTAAATTGCTCCCGATGAGGATAATGTGGGATGTAAGGAAGCTGACAATAAAATTGGTCCTAAAAGTTGCCAATTAGGGAGGAAACGGCCAAAGAGGTGAGAAGAGACGGCGACTCCCTGATGTGGGCAGTGAAAGGCTGTGGTCTCAGGGGGCTGGAGCTGGAGGGCAGAGCTCTCCCCCAGCCTGCACCCCAGAACAGAGCAGGGCTCTTTGCCATGGGGCAGAGAATGCTCCCCATTCCTGAGACTGTTTCACGGCTGTGGTTATGAGATAATTTAACTTTGGAGGCCTCCCTTCAGCAAGGGGCTTAATCACACATCTCATTTCCAACACTTAAGTGAGTCCATTGACTTCAATGATTTTCTTCAAAGGAACAACAGAGACATTTAAGGCACTGAGCCCTGCTGGATCAGCCCTGAGCTCTCCTCCCAGGGCTCCAAATTGACCACTTGCTTTTATGTAGGGCTGGGTTTTTTCCCTATCTTTGATGCTGTTAATTTACTGCTCTTATGACTTTTAACCAGAGGGAACAAGAGGGCTGCGATTATTTTTTTTTTTTTAACTCTGGAAATTAGGAGGAAAAAATGGTGACCTGTGACTCCATCCCAAGGTATGAGGTTGTCATTGCTCATAAGATCTCCTGGAGTTTCACTTGGTCTGTCACGCTGCTCTGGCCAGGAGTTTTAATACTGGCACGAAGGAAAATGATGGGATAACTGCCAATGCTTGGAGCTGCTATCTTAAGTAACATTAATCCACCATTTCTGGAGTATTCCAGGTGGATTTGGGGTTTCCTCGCACTGTTTTGGGGTGCAGCTCAATGGCTGGTGTGCAGCACAGCTGGTGGGAGCTGCACGGCCTCAGCTGTCCCTTCTCTGCCAGACAAATGGGCACTCTGGGGACAGCTGAGGGACACGACCTGGCCCAGTGCCACAACTTAGCCCTGCTGGTCCATGGCCCCTGAAGGCTCTGAAGAATAAATGATTCACAGCCATGACTTTAATGAGCTTTGGCTTTACTTCTCTTATTTATCTTTACAGGAAAAAAACAACATTTCTTCCCTTTCTGATGGGCCAGGGGAAAGTAGGAATGATTGCACCTTGTGCCACCAGCTGCTCCTCTCCAGCGGTGACCCCAGGACAAGGAACCAGAGCCCAGAGGGCCGGGTGGCCTGTGCTGGAGTGGTGACACCCACGGGACAGGCTTTCCTGGGATGGAGAGGGAGCAGAGGGGAAGAGATGGGCCAGGAGCAGGGCTGGGCTCCCGGCAGGATCCCGGTTTTCTGGCTTGCAGCAGAGAGATCAGCTGGGCTCAGCGAGGACGGTGCTGCTCCAGCCCTTTTTCCCTCAGAAGCAGCGACAGGAGCAAAGGGGACAGGGCTGGGTCGCCAGGACCCCTTCCCTCTGTGCCATCCCTCTCCAACCAACCTCCCTTCTCCTCTTGCCTCTTTCTCTCCTTCCACCTCTGCTCCCACCATGACTTCCCCTCCCCGTCACCTCCACGCACGCCCTCCCCCTGTTTTATCTCAGGATACCAAGGAAGATCAGAGTTTTTTAATCACGGCTCCGTTTGGCCGCGGTGTCTCCGAGGCTGGCCCAGCAGCCGGGCTGGCTCAGATGTTCCCCGTGCAGCCTTTCTGCCTGGCTGCACTTGTTTATTCCTCGTTCATTAGCTTCTTCGCGTTGCTGGAGATCTGAGGCACTCACACGGCGCGGGAGGCTGGAAGTGACAGCACTAAAAGCCGCTGCTAGTGAGATTATAGCCGCTCTGAGCTGCTGCTGGCGCGGGTGGGAGCGCTCCGAGGGCAGGGGCAGAGCACTGCCTTTGTGCCAGCTCAAAGGGCCCTGTCAGAGCGCGTCAGGCAGCCTCCTGGAAAAAGGGAACTTTCCAAAACCCCATGAGAACTGGTTAAATTAACCCTTTCCCTGGTGGCCGCCCCCTGGGAGGCTCCAGGCAGAGGCAGGGAGCCGCCTGTGCCTGCTCTGGGCCCCGCCGTGGATCGTGCGTGTGCCTCACGCTCAGCACAAACCCACTGCTCCCTTTATCAGCGGGCCTGCTTCTATCAAATCAGGACAGAAACTTGGAAATCTTGCCGTAAGTCAAGCAGAAAATTATCAGTCCACAATCAAAACACTCCCCTTTGTCCTTAAGACGTTAATTCCCCGAGCTGGCTCTGCTCACACACAGGGCATCGCAGAGCCCTTGGCACTGGCCCGCTGGCCCACCCAACTCTGCAGCCACCCAATGTGGCCCCTTCTCTCTTTCCTGCCCTCACTCCTGTGAGATCCTGTGGGAGAGGAGCAGGAAGGGATGCAGAGCCAAGCCCTGCACATGGCTGGGTGCTGCTGCATCTCCGGCAGCAGTGGCAGCAAGGGAGCATATCCCCAGTAAACCCAAATTGCATTTAATTGCAGAGGATTCCTGAACTAGTGGGGCAGAGGAAGCTGGGTGGTGAAGAGTCCAAATGGTCCCAATCAGCCGCTCCACAGCCATGCCTGGAAGTGTTCAAAAAACATGTGAATGTGGCCTTGGCAGTGCTGGGGGAACAGTTGGACTCAGTGAGCTCAGAGGCCTTTTCCAACCTTCTACATGTTGCAATTCCGTGGTGGTACAAACGTCCAAGCTCCCCATGGCCAGCCCAGGCACAGCCAGCTGTGCTGTCACAGTGCTGGGGTCCCCCAGGAGAGTCAGGGTGTCTGCAGGCAGCTCCCGTGGTCCCCTGGACACTGGGGGAAGAGTCCGGATGCACTGCCACCCCCCAGAGCCCTGCTCCTGGGAAAGGGGCTCCTGCTCCCACTCCAGGGTGTTTACACTGAGCCCTGACAGATGGGCCCGGGCTGTGGATGTTTATACAGCATCTCCCAGAGGCTCCAGATGGCCCCCGAGCTCCCAGGCTGTGCTCCCCTCTCTGCTCCCAGCTGGGCTCCCAGGCCCAGGGCTCTGCCAGCGGGGCAGCATCGGGACAGGGATGGTGCTGCCCTCCAAACACCCCTGGGCTCGTCTCTCCCCATCAAACACCACTGGCAGCATTGCTGGGGACTTTCAGGTGTCACCACTGCCTTCAAAGTCGCCAGTAAACATTGGCTGAGGTACATCCAAAGCCAGGGAGGAGAGGGGAAGGAAGCCCTGGAGGGTGGGAACATCCCAGATCCCAGCACCAGCTTCTCAACAGGGCTGTCCCCACAGGGCCAGCCAGCACCAGAGCCACCCTGGGCTGGAGCAGGACACTGGTCCCCGTGGTGGTGCGTGGGGGATGGCGTGGGGACACATGGCATCAGGAGAGACAAAACCCTGCAGAAGCCACATCCTCGTGTCCCTGTGCTTTGTGCAGGTGCCATATCGGGTGGTGTGCCATGCTGTGTTCCCTTGTGGCATGGTGTGACGCCACGTGGTCTGGCATGGTCCCTCCTGGCATGGAGCTGCACGGTGCTGTGGTGTCCCATGGACTGGTGTGGTGTCCCTTGGAACAGTGTGGTGTCCCACGGAGTGACACAGTGTGGTGCCTCACAGTTCCACAACCAAGCCATGGCACAGGCAGGCACAGCTCTGGTTCCTGGGGCGCCCTGCCACCCCCAGCCCCGAGGCTGCCATGGCACAGCTGCTGTCACACACACACTGCCTGTCCCCCATCCAGCCTCTGCCAGGAGCCACGAACGCCTGGACTCCTCCAGGGGCCTTTCCCTGGCTTGGCAGAGGACGGGGCACAGGGGCCACACACCAGCCATGACATTTCCCTTCCCCTGGCTCTTCCAAACGCACCCAGAGCAGGATGCAAGGGGGATAATTGGTCCCCTCCACCCCGTGCACAGCACCCCGGGGCACACGCGTGAGAACGGGTCCCTTTCACAATTTGCATCGTTCCAAGGGAAGCACATTTTTTTCCCAAGTCCTAATGAATATTGCAAATTCCAAAGGCTCGGGGAGATGAGTCCTGCCAGGCCGGATCGCGCTCTGCAGAAACACTTTGTCACTTGCTGTTCCCATCACGGCGCTTTAACAGCCCGGCACAGTCGAGCTCATGATTCCGGACAGCGAATGCCTTCAAAGCCCGCACGGCCCCGGCTCCGCTTTCAGGTCATGGAAATGCCACTGTCACTTCGATGTCGAAATGTCCCCAACACGTTGTCAATAGGGATGTGAAATGCCCCCTCAAGGGGAAAGGAGACAAAGGGAGAGGGGCAGCCGCTGCTCCCTGTGCCCCAGACAGCGTTCCCAGAGATACAGCCCCCACATTCCCGGGAACACAGCACCCACATTCCCGGGAACACAGCACCCACATTCCCGGGAACACAGCACCCACATTCCCGGGAACACAGCACCCACATTCCCGGGAACACAGCACCCACATTCCCGGGAACACAGCACCCACATTCCCGGGAACACAGCACCCACATTCCCGGGAACACAGCACCCACATTCCCGGGAACACAGCACCCACATTCCCGGGAACACAGCACCCACATTCCCGGGAACACAGCACCCACATTCCCGGGAACACAGCACCCACATTCCCGGGAACACAGCACCCACATTCCCAGAGACACAGCACCCACATTCCCAGGGACGCAGCACTCACATTCCTGGGAACACAGCGCCCACATTCCCAGAGACACAGCGCCCACATTCCTGGGGATACAGCGGCCACATTCTCAGAGACACAGCGCCCACATTCCTGGGGATACAGCGGCCACATTCTCAGAGACATAGCACCCACATTCTCAGGAACACAGCACCCACATTCTCAGGAACACAGCACCCACATTCTCAGGGACACAGCACCCACATTCCCAAGACACAGCGCCCACCAGTCTGGCCCTGAGCCAGGGTGGTCAGGACCTCCCTCAGAATTTCACTCAGCACCTCTCTCAGCACCCACACTGGTACCCTGCCACAAGGGCATCCCAAAAACACAGACAGGAAAAGGCCTTAAGGAGCAGCACGGCCCTGTGTCACCCCAGAGCAGCATAGGGACAGTGCCAGCGCTGCCACTCTCTCTCTGTGCCCATGTGTGTGCTCCTCCCTGTGCACAGGCATCCCAAACCCATCTCACACCCATCCCAAACCCATCCCACACCCATCCCACACCCATCCCACACCCGTCCCACACCCATCCCACACCCATCCCAAACCCATCTCACACCCGTCCCACACCCATCCCACACCCATCTCACACACGTCCCATACCCATCCCAAACCCATCTCACACCCGTCCCACACCCATCCCACATCCATCCCAAACCCATCTCATACCCATCCCACACCCATCTCACTCCCATCCCACACCCATCTCACTCCCATCCCACACCCATCTCACTCCCATCCCACACCCATCTCACTCCCATCCCACACCCATCTCACTCCCATCCCACACCCATCTCACTCCCATCCCACACCCATCTCACTCCCATCCCACACCCATCTCACTCCCATCCCACACCCATCTCACTCCCATCCCACACCCATCTCACTCCCATCCCACACCCATCTCACTCCCATCCCACACCCATCTCACTCCCATCCCACACCCATCCCACACCCATCCAGCACGTGTCCAGCATGCACATCCATCCCACAGCCATCCCACACCCATCCAGTACGTGTCCCTCATGCACATCCAGCACATCAACCAGCACACATCCATCACACATCCAGCACACATCCAGCGTGCATCTGGCATGCCACCACGGTTGAGTGGCATTCGGGCATGTGCCAGTCTGTGCAGGGACAGCCGGGCTGAGGGGCAGCGTCCCCAAAGCTGTTTAATGCCCGGCCAGGGAGCACTGATTGCTCGGCTGGGATGCGAGCATGGCCACAGGGCTGAGCACGGCAGCAGCAACAGCAACCGCGGAGCGGGAGCGCAGTCCCTGCCCGGCTCCTGCCCGGGGGGATTCTCGGGAGAGTGGGAATGGGGCTGGCAGCGCGCCGGAGCTGTTCCATTAGCGCTCGCCCGCTGCCTCGGCTGCCGCTGCTTTGCTGAGCTAAATAACAATAATATCGCTCATCCCCAGAGGCAAGAGGCGGCTCTGAGGAGAAGGGACAGGAAGGAGGAAGCTGCTGAGCCTCATGGAAAGGCCGGGGATTTGTGCCAGCCTGTACAGCCCAGGTCACCCTGCAGGTGACAGGGACAGGGTGGTGGCACTGCCCACTGCACCAAAACCGACAGTCCCGTACAGGTGGCACTGGTGACACCTGGATAATATTTACCAACAGCTCCAAGTTAATCCTTCTTTTTTTTCCTGGTGTCACGACACCACATTTTATGGCGAATCATTGTAAAAACTGCTGTGAGCACTTTATCTGCCATTCTCCTACGAAACACAGCAAATTCCACATCCCAGCTGAGCCTCAGCGCTGGTGGGGACACACTTCCCATGGCTGCAGGATGCTCACAGGTTGCCACTAATATTTACTGCTCGTGGCTATAAATATTTAAACAGACCAGGAAAACGTTGGCCCAGTGAATCAAAATGTTTGGCTGTTGCTGCAGGAAATGTGGGAAAAACCCAAGACAAGGTGGTTTCATCCTTGTCTTCTGCCCCTGCGTGCATGTGGATCCCAGTCTGCTTTGTTCATCACAAATGGAGTAGGGTGCAGGCAGTTAACCCAATAAATGAAATAGTCACTATTATTATTCACCAGGAACGATCATCTCTGCCAGGCTGGCAGGAGTGAGGGGTTCCATCCTTCCTGGTGCTGCTGGAAGGGCTCAGGGAACACCAGAAAGGGCATTTTTCAACAGGCAGGGGCTGGTGATCAACCAGTCTTGTGGTTTTCCCTTTTGTTTTTTTTTTTAATAATTGACACAATAATTTTCTTCCACACCTCTCTGTACTTTAATCACCTCTAACACAGGCGCTTCTCGGGTAATTTGACCTTTTCAATCTCTCTGTGCACGTCCCCCAGCAGCCTTTGGGCTGAGAACAAAACAAACACTAAAATTAAACGTTGTTTTTAATCCTGGGTATTTTGGTAGTGCTCTGCACTGCTGCTCCTTATCCCTCCAATCCATTTTTTGGCAATCGCTTCTCAGATACTTTAAACTCCTTCACCCATGGAATGCTCTTTGGGGAAACAGGAGCCAGAGGAATTCTCTGAAACCCTCAGCATCCCCTCCCTGGTTTGGGTAATTTTGTTTGTTGGTTTTAAAACTGTCATGAGAAATGAAGTGCAAAGGGAAGTAGCTTTCGTGTGAGGGGTAAATAATTAGAACCTGAAAAAAAACCCAACCAATTTTTCGATACAATGAAGCAAGAGGGAACTTTGCCATTTCAACCCTGGCCAGAGGAGGTGATGACCACACCCCCCAACCTGTTGGGGACATCTTGATACATGGAGCCAGCAGCAAATCCTCATGGTCCTTGTATAAAAAGAAAATATTTCAAACGGCCAAGTGCTCTCAGGATGAAATTTGAGGCAGTTTCTCTCTGCAAGGGCACCCACGACAGCACGGCCATGCCCTCTCCACACAGCCAGGAGAGCTGCAGGTGCCTGACCCCAGTGATCAGGTAGAGCAGCTCCTGAACAGGTATTTCTTGGATCATCAAAAACATTTTTAAGGCATTTTCATCTTGTACAGGGAGATTTGTAGGAAAATCCTTCATTTCAATTCTAATACAATCAAATTTTAAGGAAGAAACAGGAATATTGGTTTCCTGGGTTTTGACTTTTTTTAATATTAAAAGAAAAAAAATAGACAAAGAGTAATAACTGAGCACAGCCTCACATAAAAAACTCCAACATTTCAAGTCCATTTTCTTCGAGTGAGATTAAACCAAGCTGATTTGGTTTGTACAGCAGAAAGGCAGAGCTGGGGGTCTTGGGTTGGAAAAGAGCCCACAAGAGTTCCCAGTAGCAGGAACTACTGTCCCCACCTGCCCCCACGGTTTGTGGATTTGTTCACCTTGTGCTTGCATTGAAGGGCCAGGAGCGCAAAGGGAGCATAAAAACATCCCCGACACCATTCCGTGGGGAAAGGGGAACAGCAACAGCAGTGATCAGGGGAATGGGCCCCAAAAGGCAGAGCTCGTGTTGGTGCTATGGAGCTCAGGGTCTGATTTACGGGATCTGCACAGCCAGGGGAGAGGAGAACACCCTCATGCCCGTGGTGCTCGCGATGTGCCGCGCTGGCGCTTCCAGGGCAACCAGGGCAGCAGAGCCTCCTGAGCTCCGGGGCATGGCCCGGCCCCTGGGCCCCTGGGTGCTGGCTGCCACTGCGGGAAGTGGGTCTGGGGTGGGGGTCAGGGGTGGGGGTCAGGACTGGGGGTCAGGACTGGGGGTCCCGCTCCCCGCCTGGATGTGGTGGCA
Source organism: Irena cyanogastra (assembly GCA_013397155.1). NCBI lineage: Eukaryota > Metazoa > Chordata > Aves > Passeriformes > Irenidae > Irena > Irena cyanogastra. Next base: position 1,439,686 of record VWZV01015496.1, read on the forward strand.
GTGATGAGGTCCCTCCCGCGCTGTCAGGAGCCATCGCTCCCGAGCCAGGGCCGTGCCCTGTCCCCTCCACCTCGGGGTGCCGCACCCAGGGCAGGGGGCAATGGCCTGGTGCCTGTGGGGTGCTCTTATCTCACTGTGATAACAAACTGCGGGGGTAACCCAAGCCCTTTCTCTGCTCGTCCCCGTGGCCTCCGGCGTCGCTTCTCCGGCGGGTTGGCTGCCAACAATTCATCTGCTGCCTCAGCTCATTATCTCTGTGGAGCAGCCAGGACGTGTTCTGGGTGGGAGAATTTGGGTCAGTGGGTTTCACAAGCCGTTCCTTGAGATGCCCTGGCACGTATTTAGCGTTTGGCATTCCATGTGGGACGAGCCACCCATCCCTGTGTCTCTGCATCCTCCCAGCTCCAGGCGAGTGTCACGGGGACAACGAGGGGGGCTCAGGCAGCCCCAGGGACTGGGTGGGGAGAAGGCTGCAAGGGACAGACAGAGCTGAGATGTTTTCAGTCTCCTCCTGTTTTCTTTTGTACAAGTCTGAATATTTTATCTGGCTGTGTGCATCGTCCCTGAACTTAAAAATAGCCGGGTTCCTTCCTGGTGGAATGGAGCAGTTTGCTTTTCCTAGATTCTTCATGCAGATTTCTTGTTCCCCTCACACCCAGTAATTGCTCCTGGAGCCAGGAGGGTGTGAGGAGGGCGCCTGGCCCTGCACACACACAGTCCCCTCCCCTCTGTGCTGCCGGGACAGGGCAGGTTTGGGCAGGAGGGTGTTTCCCACCTCCCCGGGTTGGTGCACGCTGATGCTCCCATCCCACAGGGTGCTCAGGACAGGGCATTGATGGGGACAGCAGACCTCAGTCCTGCTCTTCAGTAACCAGCCAGCCCCCTAGTGAGGGAACCCATTGGGAGGGCAGGGGTTGATGAGGGACACACTGCTCCAGGTCATGGAGTGATTTACACTCAGTGCTTAAAAATGGATGGAGTTTTGGGGATGGCGCCTGAAGTTTTGTTAGTTCTTGTGGTATCTCATGTTCTCTTTGGTTTTGTGCAGGGGGACAATGAAAAACAAGGACTGACAGACTTACAGACACAAAATCTCCTTTTTCTGCCACTGTGCAAGTGTTAGGGACCATCACAGGACAGGATGGAGGACACACCTGAGCTGGGGTGGGGAAGCAAAGCTGTCTGCAGCAGCCACATCCAGGATGTATCTCCCCTTCTGGCTCTGGGCTGGTTCAGGCTAGGGTGAGTGAGGAGCCATCACCCTGTGCTGCATTTCCAGAGCAGGTGGCATTGATACATGGATGCATCTCCTGGCATTCCCAGGAAATCTCCCTGACAAAGGCAACATGGCAGTTTGGAGCCTGGGAGCAGCTCTCCCTCAGCACATGGGGTGAAGGAATGGGTGGTACCACACAGTCAGCTGCCAGCAGCACCTCCTTCCCTTGTGAGAGCTGTGGCCAGAGCTGTGTCCAGAGCTGTGCCCAGAGCTGTGTCCAGAGCTGTGTCCAGAGCCCTGTCCAGAGCTGTGTCCAGAGCCGTGTCCAGAGCTGTGTCCAGAGCTGTGTCCAGAGCTGTGTCCAGAATTGTGTCCAGAGCTGTGCCCAGAGCTGTGTCCAGAATTGTGTCCAGAGCCATGTCCAGAGCCGTGTCCAGAGCTGTGCCCAGAGCTGTGTCCAGAGCCGTGTCCAGAGCTGTGTCCAGAGCTGTGTCCAGAGCCAAGTCCAGAGTCCCTGGCTGGTGACACAGTGTGAGCAAACTGGCAGTGCCGGTGTGGCCTGTCCCCATGGCCTCTGTCACACACTCTGCTCCCCAGCCCTGCAGCTCTGGGAGATGGGATGGGTGAGGACACGTTGCTGGGCCCACTGGGACGCCGGTAACTGGAAGTGACACGTGCCAGACTCTGTCACCCTCTCGCTGGCCGCACGCACAGCCCTGCCAGAGCTTCTCTGACATCTCTTGTCCCGGCGTTTATTTTAAAGGAATGTGACATTCTAGCTGTGCACATGCCCTCTCCTGAGCTGGGAATGCTGTGCAGCAGAGATGCTTGTCTAGGCAGTCTGTCCCCATTCCCTGGAACTCCAGGGTCCTGCACATCACAGGGATGGAGCAGTGGTGCCAGGAGGAGCTGTGCAACACCACCACATCTTCCTGAGCTGCTGCTGGCCACTGCAGGCAGAGACATGAGAGATCCATGGCCCCTTGCTCAGCCCACCCCTGCACCTGTCTTGACCCAAATGCAGGATTTTTCCCTTCTCACATCGCCAAAGGAGCAGCAGCTCCAGTCTGGGAGCAGAGGGCACAGCACCCTTTACCCTGGCAGGGATGGTGGGGTGGCTCGCCACCATCTGCGGCACCTCAGAGCCTGGAATTGCATCCAACCCATTCCCTTGCTCCCTCCCTGTGGGGGGTTTTCCTCCCGTGCTCCTAGAGTGCTGAATACAGGTGACCCCGAGCCCCTCGTGCTCCCGGGCTGGTGTGAGCAGCTCCCGGTGCGTTCACAGCTCCTCGGAGGTGCTGCGTGTGGTGAACTTTTCCCTCCCCCGGTCCCCCATCCTCCCCCAGTCTCTCCACCATACGGACACAGCTGAGCAGCTACCAGATATTCAGAGCCGTGAAGGTTGATAAACAAAAGTGAGATAGGACATGGCACCAGAAAGACCTCAGCTAATGGAATTTTTAAGCTACTTAATTTGGGGGCTTGTCAACCTTGACAGCAACCCTTTAATAAATGATGTGTTGTAATTCCCACCCAGTTCCCCGGGTGCGGGGGCCGGTGCGGGGCTGGGGGTGGGATCTGGCAGCCGGAGATCCCGGCACAGGCAGCGCACGGGATGGCGCTGAGCGGGGACAGCGGGGTGGCGGCGGGTCCGGCTGAGCCGCAGCTCTCCCAGTGCTCCCCCGCCTGGGAGGGGTTGGGACTGGGATGGGGGACACAGCTAGAGCCCAGTGCCGGGCAGGGGTCGCCGGGCTCTTGGTGATGCTGTGGAAGCGGGGAGCAGCCGCCGAGGGGACCCCTACAGGGCAGAGCTGCGGGATGCGCAGCGCCCACGGACCCCAGGGACCCCAGGGACCCCCGGAGCCGCGGGCTGGCCGCGGGAGGGGGAGGGCGGTAAATCCTGCTCCCCACCCCTCAATTTCTGCGCTTTCCTCCGGAAAAATCCTGCTGGCAGCTCCCGTGCCAAGGCGTGCGAGTGCCACCCAGTGTCTGCAGCACGGGGACCCCGCGGGAGCGCAGCCCGGCTGGGGGGCTGGCAAGGGGGCACCCGGGGAATGCGGTCCCTCAGTGTCGCCACAGTGTCCCCGCAGAACCCGGCGAACCAGCGAGCGAGCCCCCAGCCTGGGGTGCCCCCAAAAGGTGCTCCAGCCACCGCCGTGCATCGGGGCTGCTCCAGCAGCTGTGCAGCCCCCCGGGTCACGGCACAGACCCGCACCCCCTGGGATGCAGCAAAGGCATCCGAGCCCACTGCCAGCAGCGATGGGGGCACACGGCTCAGGGGGCGCTGGGGGAGCCCCCTAGGATGGGGTGTCCTGGAGCCTTCTGCAGGAGGTTGTGCTCCCGGTAGGATGAAGGCAGAGCACGTGTTTGGGTGCATTTAGAAGAGGATTTAAGGCGTTCTGGTCCACTCCTTCGTTGCGTTGTGACAATGGAGATTTGGCTCCAGAATCGCTCTGCTCCACACCCTGGCTGCTCCCAGCCCTGGAAGCCCTTTCCCTCCTCGTGCCCAGATGCTGCAGCACATCTGTCACACACTGGGCTCACATCTGTCACACACGAACCTGCCCGTCCCCAGCACCGTGGCTGTGCAGGACCAGGCTGGGCTGGCAGAGCCAGGTGGTGGCACAGTGACACCCATCCCCTCCCAGCCCTGCCACCCTGGGGGTCTTGCTCTTGTTCTGGCTCCTAAAGGTTCCCCAGAGAATGACCCAGAACGGCTCAGTTTAGGAAGATGAAGGAACATGGAGTAAAACCAAAAACAGGAGGTGCAGCAAACCCTCTGGGCATTCCCCAGGGGCTTCCCGGGAGTGTGGCAGGAGGCAGCAAGGAGGGGAAAAAACAGCACTTGTCCCTGTGCAGGACAGCCACAGGCAGTGTCCCAGCCAGAGCACAGAGATGATTCTGGAGCACTGATGGCTGGGAAATACAGCAGCAGCCAGGGCTCCAAATTCACCAGAGCTGCAGAGCCCGGGGGAGATGCAAAGGTGTGAGGAAGAAGTGTCCAGGCTGGCAAAGAGCCAGATGGCAGCAGCAGGGAGCAGGTGGGAGATGGAAAACAACCGAAGCTTTGGTCCCATGGCTGCATGAAGGGACTTCCCACAGCCCCAGGAGCCACAGAGCTGCCACAGGGATGGTGAGGAGCCTGCCCAGGGCTGGTGAGGCAGCAGCACCTGGAGTAGGCTCTGTGGGTGTCCTGCCCACAGCTCCAGGCTCCTGCAGCACCTCCAGCTCCAGCAGCTGCCTTGCCCTGCTGTGTCCATCTGCTGGCAGCTGGCTGTCCTTGGAAAGCCTCTTTTCTTTGGAAAGTAAAGTGTTTAAGTATGAGGATTTGTGAGGAATTGGCGTTGTCTCCCAAAAACTAAGTCATCACCTTGCAAAGCTCCGTTCACCAGACAGTCAGGATGGGCTGGAAAAGGGTGTCCAGTATCCTGGGAATGGTACCAAGGAATGACACCAGCACTGTACCCCAGCCCCGGGCTGCAGGATGGGAAGCTTCCACTCCCGGTGGCTTGTGCTGACCCTTTAGCCTTGAGGCAAGAAATCTCCAACTAGGAATATTCAGGGAAATTAGCTGAAAATCCCACCTAGGTGTGAGACGGCTGAAATCACATCTTAAAGCAAATTTCTCATTTCCCAAGTCACTCCTGTTGCCTTTAGAAAAGAGTGCAGGAGGCCCCGGTCCTGTGGGAGGAGGGAAGTGGATGAAGAGCCAGAGGACAGAGCAGGATCAGCAGCACAGGACCCAGGCCAGGCCGAGGGGCTCAGGCTGGGCCAGATGGCTCCAAACGCTGCAGGGAGAGATCCCGCCCGGGCCAGCTGAGCCCAGCACTCAGCAGCACTCACCGGGGCTTTATTGCCAGGGAAATTAATTTTTTAAGAGTCCCTCTATGATCTCTGGTCTCTGGTGTTTGGCTGAGCAGTCAGGTGGTCTCCAGCCACCCAACTCCACATCCAGATGGCAGGGAGAGGTGAGGGAGCCAGAGCCTGCTCCAGAGCTCATTCCCAGGTGTTTGCTCTGGGACCCTCTCTCCCGGTGTTTGCTCTGGAACCGACATTCCCAGGTGTTTTCTCTGGGATTCTCACTCCCAGTGCTTGCTCTGCAACCAGCAGCAGCTTTTCTGCCCATCCCACTGTTGGACACCGGGGCTCTGGAGGTGCCAGGTGGACACGGCTCATCCTGCAGCAGGAGGAACACTCAGAGCCTTCTCCCTGTGCTCTGGTGACGTTTTGGGCTCCTCTCTCCTGCAGGGCACCGGGAGGCTCAGCCTGTTCATCCCGTGATCCCGGACAGACTGACAGCTGGCTGGGAATCAGCAGCCTCTGCTTTCCCAGCCACGGCGGGTCAGGGTGCCAGGGAAGCAACCCTTCACCACTCCAAGCAATTACTCAGGATTTTATCATTCAAAACTAAAACCAGAGCCTATAAATAACCAGGATCTCTGTCCTAATAGCTGCATTTCAGCGTATTTTTAATTATCATTTTATGAATGGGTGCATTAGAGGATATTTAAATACCACGTCAGCCGTGCTGGTAATGAGGCAAGATTGTTACAGGCCAGGGCTGGCCATATATTACCCCAGAATATACATATGCTTCGACATCACTTTTAAAAATTAGCTATTTCAAGCGTAAAATTATAATTGGTTTGTCTAATAAAAGGATAAATAAATATCTATTTAACTTCATTACTGTCAAAGGCAGGAGGCTTTTCTCCATTGTCTCCTTAGGGTTTTATGGCAGAAAAGCTAATTAGCTGTAATTGGGTGGATCCAAGGCAAGGAAGGCAGGGGCAGCGGCGGTGCTGGCTGGGAATGGGGCACTGGTGGCTTTCCCGGACTGGTGTCCTGGTCTCTGCAGGGATGGGAGTCCTGCTGGCACCACGGGCAGGCTCTGCCCCAGTGCCCAGCTCAGGGGTGTCTCTGGGGTGGTGCCTGTGCAGTGGGGCAGTGCCAGGCGCTGCTTCCCAGGGTCACCTTGAGGTCCTCGCATGGCTGGCTGTGCTTTGATGGTCCCTCTGCCAAGGATCCCTCCATCGTGCCTTGTCTGATGGGCACTGGGGTCCCAGCTGCTGGCCAGGGCTTGTTCATCCCTGATTTGGAAGGGATCCTGCTCAACACCCATGCTCATGTCCCACATTTTCACCTTTAAGCACCAAAGCTCAAGTGTCTCCTGACAGTGGCCACCTGCACGATACAGGCACCAGTCAGGAGCCCACCAGCCAGCAGAAGGGATGTAAATGTCCTTTCTGGAGAGTTCCTGGCCCAAAGGAGAAGTTGCTATGAGCCCCACACAGCCCAGGCTGGAGCACAGACCCTGCCTGATCCCCCACTGCTGACACCCAAAACATTCTGAGCACCCTGGTCCAGTGGAGGGTGCCCCTGCCCACAGAGGGGCTGGGATGAGATGGTCTGTAAGGTTGCTTCCAACCCAAACCATTCTGTGATTCTGTTCCCTGTTTTTCCCTCCCCTCTCCCCCCAGGATCCTCCCTCCCAGTCACTGGGAGAGGGACAGTGCCTGTCAGGGAGCAGAGGATGTCACACATGGCGGTGCCTTGTGCCTGTGTACAAATCTCCTTTGCATATTGGGATTTGACACAAGGAGAGACAGGAGCAGGCCTGACACCCGTAGCAAATCTCCAAGCTGCCAGCAACAGCTTTCCTGTTTTAATTTTTTAAAGGAAAGGAAAAAGAAGGAAGGTTAATAATTGCACGTTCGCCCCTCGTGATGTGCTGGAGGTGGAGGGGGGGAGCGTCTGTGCGGGGGCATCAGCGCAGAGAACACGGTCTGGGTTTGCTTATCAGTTCTGCTTGTTGAGTGCGATCCAGGGCTGGGAGAAACACCAACAGACAGCGTGGAAAATTAATTTTTAATGCCTTTTATTAGTGCTTAAGCCATTCTGAGAGGATGAAATAATCCCTGTTAAGGCAGAGTGCAAAGGTCTCGCAGGGCTGTCAGGAGCTGAGTCACTCCACCAGCCGAACTGATCCAAATGCGTCTGAAATCTGGGAGCCCAATCCCCACACACCCCCAACTCCTGCTGCCTCTTCCTACACAGCCACTCAAAATAGAGTTTTCCTCCCATGGAAGGGAGCAAAGAGCTTTGTCTCTCCCCTTCCACCCTCTGTCACAGTGTGTCAGCACTGCCACCGGTGCGGGGACAAGCACTGGCAGCAGGTCATGCAGGTCCTGCCCAGAGTGGGGACAATGTCCCTGAGTGATCCTTGCAGGTGGGATGGGCTGGATCCTCCTCACAACGGGCACCAGCTCCTCCATCCTTTGTGGCAGTGAGAGCTGAGCAGGAGGGCCAGAGCTGTCCTTGGGCTGTGGGCTCTCTGCCCTGCAGAGCCACTGAGGCAGCTGGACAGGACTGCAAACAGCTGCCACACATCCCCAGGGGTCCCAGCAGCCCCAGGCTGGGACAGGCAGTGGCAGGGAGGGGACCCCATCCCCGTCCAGCACTGCCAGCACAGTCACTGCTGTAGGGGAGGCTGCAGGTCAGGATGGTGCTGGAGAACCAGAGCTTTCCACTGCTCCTCCTCTCCCCAGGCCCTGGAAGAGCCTCTTAATGAGGATGGAAAACAAATTTACCAGGGCTGGAGGATGGGAAGGGCTGGAAGGGGATCAAGATCCAGCAGTGGGCAGCCTGGGGCTGTTGGAAATAGGTTGCTCTGCCTGGGGCTGGTGCTCACAGGGCGATCTTGGTGATGCCACCTGGCCCCAGAGTCAGCACCTCTCCTCCTTAGTGCAGCAGGCACCCATAGGGCCAGCTCTGAGGGGCCGTGCCCGGCTGTCCCAGGCAGAGCCAGCAGCCACAGCCAGGCACACGGAGCATTCCCTGCCGGGCTCCGTGTCCCTGGCACGGCCAGCACCCAGCTGGGCTGACAGTCCCTGCTCACAGCCTGCCCAAGGCTCCATTGCCACGGGAGCATTTCAGCCAGTCCCCAGGGGGAGCAGGAAACTGGGATTCTCTCCACTTTAAAAATGACTGTCTCAGTTCAGTGAGGAATTAACACACCTCACACGTGAGGGTTGAGGGCTGCCCCAGAATCAGAGCTGCAGCCCGGCAGGAGGGACAGCAAGAGCTGAGAGAATTAAAACCTGTATCATAACACACAGCCACGAGAGGGGCGAGCCAGACCCGTGCAGATGACCCCTTTTTGTTCCTGGAATGTATTCCCTGCTGCCATCTACTTGCCTTTCAGTGCATGTATTAAGCACTAATAATACATTCCCTGCCCACTTCTAATGAATGTTATCTCTGTGTGCTCAGGAACGTGTGGATATTGCACACACAGAGGTGCATCCTGATACAAGCTGCACGTGTGGGTACAGCACACAGCTGCCCCAACACCTGAGAGATCTCCCCCCACCCCTGGAGGTACCCCAGGCTGAGAGCCCAGCCTGCACTGCCCACCTGCCCCAGCATCTCCCAGGCTCGGACACTCCTTCCAGGGAGGCAGAGGTCTCCCCCCAGGAGGAAGGAAGCTCCAAAGAGCCTCTTCACTGATGAGTTTTAACATTTCTCTCCACGTCCAGCCCGAGCACAGATCCCCTCAAAGGCCCAGCCCAGCGCAGCAGAACTAATTTGAAATGTCACCAAGGTCAAGCCCGGCTTCCCCAGCCATTAACCTGCCTCTCAACTCCACACTCCTATTTATTTACATAGGCACATATTTATTTAAGCCCCCGATCCCAGCTCCAGGCAGGGATGGTGTTGGGAAGGGAGGAAATTCCCTGCCTGCAGGGCCCTGAGCTGCTGCTGCTGCCAGGGGGACTCTCCTGAGGGCTCCACGTCCAGAGCTCACGTGCAGGATGAGAAGGGGGCTCTGCAGAGAACTGGTTGCTCCAGCCCAGCTTTCTGGTCGTGCTTTTATTCAATCCATTCCTGTCCAGAAACAGAAAGCACAGCCTTGGCTCTCCAGGCAGATCTTCCACAGGCACAAACCAGGGTCTGCGCCAGGACATGGATCCATAGGAGCTCTGCATTCCCTGTCTTTTCATCTTTGCTTCTTCTCCCAAGCAGATGAGAGTGTAGGGACTTTGGGAATGCTTCTTCAGGTGCATTTGCTGCAGAAATTTGATCCTATTCCTGTTTTATTTCTGGCTTCCCATCTACCATGACAGACCAGGAGACCTGCAGAGCGTCTGGATCCAAACTCCACCAGACTCACCTGATCTCTGTCCCTGTCCCCTCGGCATTGCTGCAGCTTTGTGCTGCCCAGATAAAGCCAGAATTCCTTTCTCCCTGCTGTGCATCGTGCTGCCCCTCAGAGCCCATCCCTCACACATCCTGCTTCCCCCTGCACCAGTCCCACTGCCACAGGTGAGCCAGCCCAACCTGCTGGGCACAGGACAGGCACCAGCACAAGCACTTCCATGGGAGAAGGACCTCCCAAGAGCACCAGGATCTTCCTAAATGCTTTTCCACCGGGATGTGCCAATTAGGAGATTAAAACCTCCTGCTGAGACATGCCTGGGACCAGCTGGGACTGCTTATGTGTGAGTGGGTGCAGAGTGGGTCTCTGGGAAAAGGGAGCCCCAGAGGGATGCTGGGGTTGCTGGGGAGTAGGAAGGCTGGAATAGGGATGATCTGGTCTGGCTGAGCCAGCCTGGGCAGGACTGGAGCATCCTGTCAGAGCTGTGTCACACCAGCTTCCCCTTCCTTGCCTCGTGCCCAGCAGGTGCTTTGCAGGGAAAGCAGAGGAGATTGGCTGCTCTCCACTGGTTCCTGTGGATTCATATCCCCTGGATCCCCAGGGTCTGGCAGGCTGGACCAGCACATCACCAAGGGGGCTGTCCCTCCTTCCCTGTTCCTGCTGGCCAGCAGCTTGCGTGCCTTGTGAACACAGCCTGACCTTTCTTTTTTTAAATTCCTATTCTCATTGCTCCCTTGCATGTTCAATTCGAGGCTGTGGAGTTGGCTAGCCTGTGGTTTAAAAAAAAAAATATTTTGAAAGCCCTGGCAGGGAATTAAAGGAGTTTGGAGTAACTTGAAATTAGCAGGACGATGTGAGACAGATGTTGTGAAGGCGGGAAGAGGCGCTCGCTTGCTGTGTCTCCTCTCTGCTGTTGTTTAAAAGACCTTAATTTGATGCTTTTTTCTTAAAAGGAGGCACCTCTAGGTCAGGATAATGAAATCACATTGTCCTCTTATGATATTCCAGCACCTTCTTCTCTTGCTTTCTTCCTCTTCTCGTGTGCCTGGCTCCCAACCCATGGGGCCAGCGGGCATGGATCTGACTCCTGCAGCCTGAGCTGATTCCACGCTGCTTGGGTAGGGCATGAAAGGGGAAAAAGCAATAAAAAGTGGAGTAATTCTCCCATTTCCAAGCTGATCTCTGGTGTGGTCTGAGGGAGGGCAGGTGAAGGAGCCTCCTCGGGGGTGCTCTGTCTCCTGCAGCAGTGTTGGGGGGTTCATTCCTGCAGGGATGCACTGGCTGCACACAGCATCTGCCTCTCCACAGCTGCAGCAATTCCCCTTCTGGGGTGCCCCGCCACCACCACCAGAGCAGGGGGAGAGGCTTTTAACGAGGTTAGTCTGCAGCTGCTTCCCCTCAACAAGGCTGGGATGGGGCAAGGAGAGGAGCTTGGAGCTGCGGTCACAGCAGGGAGAGGGATCCCAAACCCACAGGAATAAAAGGAATAAAAGGCAAGACAGAGGTGTTGAGGAAAAAAGCCTTTTGCCAGCAAAGCTTTCAGTGCGTGAAGGTACAGAGCACCTGCCACCTTCCCAGAGGCGGTGGCTCCACTCCCAGAGCTGGGAGCAGGGCTGGAAATAGCCCATGCTGGGCTGGAGCAGGGATGTTCTGCTGCAAACCAGTGTCCTGGTCGGCTCCTGCCTCCTCCTCCTCACTTCGAACTGCCCTGAGCCCTGCCACAGCCTGATGGCTCCCAGCCGGCCAGGGAAATTCACGGATTTGGAAGCTGTAAATGGCTGCGAGACCCCTCTCAACACTTCTCCTCGTGCATGAGTGCCACACGTGGCAGGCTGGCTCTGGGCTGCAGGGTTTGTGCAGCAGGCAGTGGCGTCTGCGGGCATTGTGCCATTACTTTGTGACATCGGCTGCTCCGCTGTCCAGGGAGGTCACAGGAGCTGGGTTAGTCTGCACTCGACAATCACAAAGGTCTTTTCCAACCCGAATGATTCTCTGATCGAACGGAAACACACAACCTTGCGTTTGCCCTTTATTTTCCACCGCTAAAGCTGTGGGATGGGTTTTGGCTGCTCAGCGTCTGTCACTGCTTTGCCGGCCTGGAGGTGTGGCCCACAGACACGTGATGACAGCGACGTGTCACGTTCGGCTCCTGTCACCGGCTGTCACACACGGACCCAGCGGGCAAACCCCGGCAAGCTCCCGTAAGGCCGCGGAAGGGTCGTTCTCTCCTCTCGCTTCCTGCGAGACACGGAGCAGCACAAGAGGGGTGGCACACTAAGGGACAAGCCCGGCCAACACAGCCAGGGCCACCGCGGGAGGGACAGGACGATGCAGACGTGACAAGAGAGGAGAGGAGAGGTGTGACATCGCCCTCGGGCTGCCGGCGGTGCGAGACAGCCGGGCTGGCCGGACCCCCGGTGCGGCTGCCTGTGGGGCAGGTGACGCTCCTGTCCCTGGGCTGAGCAGGAAAGGGCCCTGGAGCGGCTCCTGGAGCCCTGCTGTGCCCGTCTGGGGCTGCTCGGGGCCGGCAGCACCGCAGTGCCACAGGCTGCTGCAGGTGCGGTGGCAGTGGAGAGGGGACAAAAGGCAGCTCCTCGTGTGAAGGTGGGGACTTAAATCACCTCGTGTTACTCACAGCTCGGATGGCATCAGAGGCAAATACCAGCCCATAAATGCAGCTTTATTTGTCATTTGGAAAAGTAAAATCCTTATCTCTGTCGCCAGAGACGCCAGAGATACCAGGAGTGTTCACTTTGCTCCCAAAGGGAGCAAGCTCTTCTCCAGATAACTTTAGAAATAACAATGACAGATGATCCTGAGCACTCCCAGGGGATCAGTGCAGGTTCTCACTTTCCCCTATGCCTTTGTCCCTCTGTCCAGGCCAGGCAGAGGAGGTGACGTGAGCAGTGGTGGCAGAAGGCGCCCGGCTCCACGGCTGCTGGGAGGGATGCTTTAGCCATCCTTGCTGTCTGCTGCCCGAATCCCCCCGGTCTGTCCAGCTCTAACCATTCCTCCTGCCCGGGAAGAGCAGCTCGGGCTGTTCCCAGCCTGGCGTCTCTGTTCTGCAGAGAGGGAGAGGCCCGGGGAGCTGCTGCGTTTGTGGGCAGGCTGCAGCAGCCGGAGGCGTTCTGCTCCTCCCTGCTCTGCCCCGCGGGGTCCTGCTCCTCGTGTGAGCGCTTGTACTGCCTGAAAGGTGCCTCGGGGCTGCTGTGCTCCCGCGTCTGTCTCGCTGTGGTCTGGCTGAGTAACACCAGTGAGGTCTGATACCAGTGAGGCTCAGGTCTGATGGCAGTGAGGTTCAGGTCTGATGGCAGTGAGGCTCAGGTCTGATGGCAGTGAGGTTTAGGTCTGATGGCAGTGGGGTTCAGGTCTGATGGCAGTGAGGCTCAGGTCTGATGGCAGTGAGGTTTAGGTCTGATGTCAGTGAGGTTCAGGTCTGACAGCAGTGAGGTTCAGGTCTGACAGCAGTGAGGTTTAGGTCTGACAGCAGTGAGGTTTAGGTCTGATAGCAGTGAGGCTCAGGTCTGATAGCAGTGAGGCTCAGGTCTGATGGCAGTGAGCCTCACTGTGCACTCCCTGTGCAGAGGGGCCCATCCAGGGGGCCCTGTAGCCACCCCCACCCAGTTTGTGTGGTGTAAGATGCTGCATAACCTTCCTCTCTTTATGAGCACCTGCAGAGCTGCTCTGCAGAGCCTGGATGCCTCCCAGTGCCCTCGACCAGTTCTGGAGGGCCTGGAGCCACCTGCTGCTGCTGGTGAGTGGTTCCATGGAAAGGCAGCTCAGAGCCACCTGCTCCCACTCATGAGTGGTTCCATGGAAAGGCAGCTCAGAGCCACCTGCTCCCACTCATGAGTGGTTCCATGGAAAGGCAGCTCAGAGCATTTTCCTGTAGCCCCAGGGCACTTGGCACTGCCCACGATGGCATCTTGGGTTCTGCAGCATCCAGTGAAGCCCAACAATCCCTGTCAGCTTTAAGGATTCATGAGCCCTTCCCGTGCCTCAGGGAGCCCGGGCTGAGAGGAGGAAGGGCCAGTGGATGTAAATTATTGGGAGCTCTGCTGGCTCTGTTCTGTGGCACAGAAACCCCTTGGCTCAGTGCTTCCCCCAGCCATGGATGAGCAGCAGCTCCCCCAGCACGATTCTGCTCTGAGCCCGTGCTGGGAGAGAAGGAAAGTCTGGGAAGGGTCTGAGAAGGAAAGTCTGGAAGGTGCAAAAAAATCTCCATGTCTATGTGCAAGCTGATGTATAGATCCAGACATGTGTGTTTATAAAAATGTTCTGCAGAAGCCAATATTTGATCCAGCACAACCTCCAAGTGTCAATCATAATAAATGGGAAAAGGAAATAAATTGAAATAAATGGGAAATGGCTGTTAATGAAGAGGTGTTGTGCTGGTGGGATGAAAGGTAGCGAGCAGATCTCCACTCTCAAGCTCCCTCCTCCACCCTTTCCTGAGCCCACTGTCCCCCAGGGCTGCCCCACTGCTGCTTCTGCAGCTCTTGCAAGGCCCTCCTTCCCCAGTCCCCCAGAGCTGGGTGGGATGTGTCCCCAGCCCTCCCTGTGGACATGGCAGTGAGGGGGAGCGGGGCCAAGCCCTGCCAGAGAGGGCTGCAGCACCTTGGTGACTGCCCCAGCTCCCCAGGGACCCTGCCCCTGTAAGCTAAGCCACCACCCCATGGTTCCTAAAGCCTCTCTAGGGAGGATTTGTGGAGGATCACTCAGCTGGAATTCCCTTGGCTGTCAGGCACCACGGCCCTAGTGCCAGGGGACTGTGCCTCATCCCTCTGCTTAAACTTCACAAGGGCCTGGGGTGCTTGTTGCTCAACCCACAGCCAGATGGGGAGGGAAACTGAGCCTTGTTTGACTCCTGGCCATGCCGTGGGGAGAGGGGGCCTGAGGACAGACATCCCATTCCATTGGTAGGGAGTGATTTCAGGACTTCCTCCTGTTCCCCACTAATGCAGCACAGCCAGCGCCTTTCACTCTTTCCCATTTCGGGTCCATGAAACGGGTGCTGACAGAATTATTTCACAGGCTGGGGGGAGCAGCCCAGGGCTGGCTGGGTGGCCCCACAATGCTGGGCTGTCCTGCCACGTGTCCCTCAGGGCCCCACAATGCCAGACTGTCCTGCCCCATGACCCTCTCAGCTCCCACAGCCCTGTAGCTCCCCTGTTATGGAACACCAGGAGTGGGTGCCTTGCTCTGCGATAGAGGGACGTGTGATTTTATCACCCTTTACAGCATTTTGCCCTGGCAGCTTGTCACCAGCCAGGCTGTTAAAATTCCCTTGAGAAATGAGGGATTCGTGGCACATTGCTGTTTAAAGGATGGTGCTTTAACCCCAGCCCCAACCCAGCCCCATGCAGCCACTCACTCATCATGTCTGGGCTGTCCTCGGGCTGTGCCACGTCCTTCTGCTTGGGAAAGGGACCAGGATGGGGCTGGGGCCAGGGAAGGGAAATTCTGACCACTTGTGCCATAACTTACTGGTGCCAAGTGCCAGCAGGAGCTGTGTGTCAGTCCTACCCCTTCCCCAGAGTTTTTGGGGGAGCAAGAACAGGGCATGGAGGGTGGGAGCTGCAGGTATTGCAGTGCCTTTTCCTGGCTCTTCCCTTACATCCCTTCCCACATCAAGGAGGGGCAGCAGCAAAGCAGCTCAGTGGAATGGCATCAGAAGGGGAGGGGACCCCTCGGAGATGTTGAAGCAAGTCAGGAATGAGGAGGCACTTGAGGAAATCCAGCGTGTCGCTTCGTATATTTGACCACACCAATTCCTAACAAAAGAAAACCCGAGCTCATTACACAGAAACATCAAACCAGCCAAGATAATTATCTCTAATTAGTGCTAATTTAAAAGCGAGGTCTGTTCTAGAGCTGAATTGTTGCATATTTCATTAGTTCATTAGATGCTGAGCAGACAATGCAGATAAGAGGATCAGTTCACTGGGATGATGTAAATTTCATCCTCCCTTCACTGCAAAGACCTTGGGGGTCCGTGTTCACAGCACACACCATGTGCCCAGACAGCCCCCCCAGATCACTCCGTGCTTCCTCTGCTGGGGAAGGCCCCTGGAATGCTGCATTAACTGCAGAAATTAGAGAGACACAGAGAGAAACAAGCAGTTTGTCAGTCAGTGTTGTCATCTCACTGTCTCCAAGTATCAATCAAATCATTCTGGGTCTTCTTCGGTGCCTGGGTGGGGAGGAAAAATGCTGGGCCCTTCAGATTCACCCTTGGGAGAAGGAGAAGCCTCCCAAGTGGGGAGCAGGTTCCAGTGAGGATGTGCCTTGGGCTGTCCCATCCTCCCACAGGCAGCAGAGAGGGGGCAGAGCGACAGCCCAGGGTGAAGTACGCCCCATGTCACCCTCAGTGAGCTGTCACCCCCTTTCCCATCTCTCCTCCATCCCCTTTTCTCTCTTCTCCACACCCTTTTCTATCCCTTCTTCACCCCTTTTCCACCTCTTCTCTGTCTCCTTTTCCATTTCTCCTCCATGCCTTTTCCTCTCTCCTCCATCCCACAGAACAGTGGAAGTTCTTAGTGCAGCAGAGTTCTTCATCCTCTGGAGTCACAGCCATGAATTCCAGCTGTGCCCTGAAGAACCTCTGGAGGAGCCAGTGCCAGGATGCTGCCGTGGGCATTTGTCCCTTCCAGCTCCAGCACCCACATCCCCAGATCAACTCCCATCCCTGACTCCTTTCCCTCCTGCCACAGCCCTGCCTGGCCCCGGGCAGCCACTACTGATGAGATGCAGAGCAAAACTGGGCACTAAAGTGGTGATGTGTGAGCAGAAATGAGGGATTTGGCTTTCAGATCCACTCCAAGATTGGAGGAAAGCAATCCTTCCATAGGCAGGATCCTTGGGAGACTGGAAAACAGCCCCTCTCTGCACACTGCAGGGTTTTAGTCAGATTAACCCAAATTTATGGCTTTTTCAGCTGTAACTGCCAGTGGGGCCTGGGCCTGGCTCAGAGCAGGATTTTGTCAAGTGAAAGGCAGAAGAAGTTTTAATCCTTGAGAAGTTCCTGAGCAGAATCCTGGTAATTGAAGGAAGTTACTGCAGGTGTTTGAAGCTATAATTAATCTCTGAGAAAGAGAGGAAAGCTTTGAGTCCTTTGAAGGAGCAAACCTCGGAGCTTTAGAGCATTTCAGAAGGGAAAATTGAACAGGGATGAGCTATGCAAAGGAAGGAACAGTTACAGGTGTCAGCTTTGGGAAATGGGAAGCTGGGATGGGGGCACAGTGGGAACCCCCTGCCAGGACCTGGTGAGGGAGCCCAGGAGTGCAGGAGGGTAAGGGCTGGTAATGAGAGCAACTGCATCACCCCAAAGGACCCGGGATCAGCACATTCCAGGCATCAGACCCGAATCCCAGACCTGATTAGTGAGGTTCCTGAGGCTGAAATGCTGCTTGTTTTCCAAAGTGCTGCTGGAGAGGCTGAAGATGGCCAGGGGAGTGCACACATGGCAGGGACAGGAGAGAGCAGAGTGTCAGGGGGAACAGCACCAAAAGCCCGGGTACAGCACCCGGAAGAATCAATTAGTTAGGGCAGATAGGGAATGGTGATTTAATGAACACAACACTGATTTATTGATTGCTCAGGAAGCTGGCCTTGCTAAGGACACAGCACATTCCTGCTCTCCCTCACTGCCAGCTGGGCCAAAGGGCAGGAATTTGGGAAGAAGGAACTCAGGGAATTGGCACAGGAACAGGCTTGCTCATGTCTGAGCATCCTCTGAGTCCCATGTCTACAACACCAGCCTGAAATCTGCCTGGTTTCTTCTGCTTTAACCTTGTGTGTTCTGAGGATGGAGTTGGAGGTGCTGCACTCTGAGAAGCCACCACTAGCGAAAAGATGCTGAGATTTGGGATGATCTCTGAGATTCTGGGGAGGTTCTTTCCACAGGCTAGGAACTACTCTCCCAAACCATTCTCCAGCAGCATCCTCTGGCCTCACCTGATCCAGATTCAGGAGAGCTCGAGGTGGGTCTGGGAAGTGACCACACAACCTCCTGGCCAGGTGAGCTTGTCTGTGGTGCACATATTAGTGAGACCTCTCTCTGACCATCCTCTCACTTCTGGGTTCCTGCTGCCTCCACAGGACGCAGTGGCCCAGGCAGCAAAGCTCAGGTGGCAGAGCCCTGGGCATGATGTTTGTAGCCCCAGTGCACAAAACAACATCAAAACAGTTCAAAATGTGGGTCTGGTTGGTGCTGTGCCCTACCTGCAGCCCCCCAGCTCTGGGTCTCCCTGGCCCCCTTGGTCTTCCTCTCCCCCAGGGAATGGCAGAGGCTCCTCCGTTATCCCTCACTGTGTCTCCCTCAGCTGCCACCAGAAGGAATATTTGGATTTCATGCTCAATATTCTGGATGCAAGCCGAACATCAAAACCTCAGCAGGGTGCCTGGGAGCATCTGAGGGAGAATATCAGAGGAATCTGTTTCTACAAAGGAAAAGAAACCAACAAAGCCTCTGTTTGGGGATGGTCTTTTCATCCTCGCTGTACATACAAGTAATAACTTTAGACATGGGGTTTTTTATTATTATCACCCTCCCTGATATCAATCTCTCTTTTTCATTATAATAAATATTGATTTGTGCTGTTAGAAAATGACTTCCCCAATCAGCTGCTGATCTTCCCGCAGGCACAAGGATGGGGATGGGGACAGTGAGATTGTCACCCCCAGGAACAAACATCCTGCTTGTGCCCCCCTCCCTGCCAGCAGCGCCGGGGGGATGGAGCTCAGGGGCAAAGGGCACCATGAGGGACATTTGGGCTCCTCTGGATGGAGGTGGCTGTGACCTGCTGTGGTGGGGGATGGCTAAAACAGCCCCCCCAAATCCCACTTCTCCCTTCTCTCTCCTGCCACAAGGCAGGACAAACACCTTCATAAACCACTAACGACAGCTTTTCTTGTCAGTGAACATTTTCTTACTCCCAGGCATCTTCAGGGCTCTGGCCTCATTCCTCTGCTGTGTGTGTATCGTTCCCAGCCCAGCTCTGGGGCCACATTAATTCTCTTCCACGTGGAATTTGTTTTGTGCCTGCAGAAATGTGCTCGGGTTGGTGTAAGAACTGAAATAAAAATAGCTGCTTTCCCCAGAAGAGCTCTCTGGTTATCCAAGATGGATCAAACCCTGCAGCAAAGGGAAAGGTAACACCACGGGCTGGATTGCAGAGTCAGCCCTCCCTGAGCATCCCAGTTCAGCTGTAACTCAGCATGGATTTGGAAATGGGGACAGTTGGGGGAGCCAGGGAAAAGAGAATTGCTTGGGAAGAAAGCACCAGGCAGCTGGGAGGAGGAGGAGGAGAAGGAGGAAGAGGAGGAGGGGATGAAGGCAGTTGAAGCAGGGTATCCTGCAGTGGGCTTGATCTGTGCCCTGCTCAGATGGGAGAGCCATGGCATTGTAAAATCCCAGAATCGTTTACAAAAGGCTGGAAAAGCCCACGGAGTCCAGCTGTTCCCCAGACTGCCAAAACCACCACTAACCCCTGTCCCCAAGTGCCACATCCACGTGTCTGTTAAATCCCTCCAGGATGGGGACTCCACCACTGCCCTGGGTAGCTGTGCCAGGGCTGGACCTCTCTTTCCATGAAGGATGTGTTCCTGATATCCAACTAAACCTCCCCTGGCTCAGCTTGAGGCCATTCCCAGCACCACACACCACAGAGCTGGTGGGACACTGCAAATGACACCTCTGTCACCTGGAGTGGGGACAGGAGACCCCAGCCCCCCGTTTTCCAGGCCAAGCCCTGGCTGGGATATGAGTGGGAAAATGCAATTTTCCAGCCTGGCAAACCCTGCACCACCTTTGCTGGAGGCTGGGGAGGAGGGAGAGCGAGGAGGGGCTTTGGCAGCCCCAACAATTCCAGCCTCTGCTTGGCAAAGAGCAGGCTCTGCCCTCGGATGTCAGAGCTCCCAGCCTGAACCATCAGTGCAGCCAAAATCATTTTCATGAGATATCAACAGGATCTACAGGAATAAAGGGTAACAGCGTTTGCTTCTAATCCAGGGAGCCCGTTTGAGAGCCAGAGCCTCGGCTCGGAGCACCTGCCAGCCCTGGAGCAAACCACAGGCAATTTCTGCCGGGGAACAAACCCACAACCTTCTTGTTTCACACCCTCTCTGTGCCCTCAGGCTCTCCCAAGCTACGCCTGAGCCTGGGGGGCCACGGGGAGGGAGGGAAAACAATCGTGTTGCATTTTAAGAAGTGATTTTTATCAGAAAGCTGCTATTTATCAGTTTTATTAAAGTGCCATCTCCCAGACTCCGGGGTCATGAGTTAATCTCAGCTTTCATTAACGAAAAACACACGTTTCTCACAGTGGGAGCTGAGAAGTTGGCTGAAGTGAGGAGAACCTGGCAGTGATTTCTGCTTCCCAGGACCCTGTTTGGGGAGAAAGTGGCTCTGGAGGCTTTGCAGCTGATGGAACAACATTGGGCAATCAGCTGGAGCTCCCAAAAAAGCTTCTGGGTGCTGTGCCAGGTGCGGGTGCCTGCCTGTCCTGCAGCACCCAAAGGGACATCAGCCTGTCCCCTGGCTGGGGGCGGTGCCAGCTCTCAGTGACCGCAGGTGAGCTCTGGGCAGAGCCATCCGGCTCCGAACAGATCCTCTGGAGGAGTTTCTGCCCTGTCAGGAGCCCTCTGCCCCCGCGGCATCCCGGCGGGAAGGCAGCCCCATCCCCGGCCCCCATCCCCGGCTCCCCGCCGGGCGGCAGCAGGATTTGCAAGCTGCTGACACGGACATCCTGCGTGGGTGAGGGAGGCTCTGCCGTGGAGCAGAGCCCTCCAGCAGCCGCTTTCACTCACAGATTTATTGGTGCTGCGAGGAAAACGAAACCATGTGGAGCCTCTGTGCGGAGCCGGGCAAGGCGCGCGCGGAGCAGACGGAAATTTCCTGAAAGGTGAATATGGCAGAGCATTAAAAGACAAATAAATACAAAAGCTTTGCTTTATTCCTCTGTCTCAGCTGTGCTCCAGCTTGCCCCAAAGCCCAGGGAGTGGAAGAGCCCAAGACTTTAGAGGGGATAAAAAGCCAAACCAGAGTTCCCTGTACCCCGAACACCCCAATGTCCCTCAATGCCCACGGCCAGAGGCACATCCTGTAAAGGACATTGACAGGACAGCCTGCCCAGGTGGGATATTCCTACCCAGCCCCAGGGAATCTGGGCATGCTTTAGGAGTGGAAAGGGCAAGGTTTATCTCCCCCGTACTTCTCTCCTGTTGCATGCCTGCCAGCAGCAGGAATCTCCCTGGCACATCCAGAGCACGGCTGTTCCTGAGCACTGTCATGGGATTTATCTCCAAGGTGTTCTCTCCTGGAAGTCACTGGGAAGCCAAATCTCCCCTCCCTGCAGTAAATCAGGGATTCTTGGCCAAAGCTCCCCAGTCCCACGGAGCCCCCTGGCACTGCCAGGAGGGTGGGCACGTCCTGGCCCAGGCCCCAGCCTGGCACAGGGCGAGCTGCCCCATGGATCCCACGCAGGGACGGTGTTTTTCCTGCACATACCTCTCCCTGCACCCATCCTCGCTCTCCAGCCTCTCCCCTGCCTGCCACGTTGAGCCCAGATGTCTCCTTTAAAGGGGAACAGCAAAGTTTTGTTTAAAATAACACTATTTAAAAAAAAAATACAGCCCTTCCAAGATGGCCAGCAATTAATCAACTCTCCTGCAGGCTCCGGGCTCGCACACGCGTTCGAAAGCAAAGCCCGTGGAGCCGAGCTGCCCGCTCACCTGCCAGCCCCGCCTCGGGGTTTCGGGTGTCCCCTGCCAGGAGCCGATGGAGCCTCGCTGAGCCAGACCTGGGTCCTGGCCCAGGCACAGCTCCAGGAGATGCAGAGGGAGAATTCCAAGGCTGGAGCTACCCTGCTCCTGCATTGCTTAGGTGTAGAGCTTTAGATGCTTAACTGGGAAAACAGGGAGAGCTGGATGATGCCCTGCTTGCACATTCCCCTTGTGCTCCACTGCAGCAGGAATTTTAGGTCTGAAAAAATGAGAGTTGGGGTTTTTTTCCCTTTTGCATCCCTGTGTGCCTCTCCTGTGTCACCCCTAAACCAGCCCTGCCCAGGCTGTGGAGTGGGAGGCAGCAGAGACCAGGTCCTGCAGGGCTGTCCCAGCTCCTCATCCCCAAGGGGGAAGGCCCATGGCCCCATCTCAGCCCAGGACGGCTTCCCAAGCCCCAAATCTCTAAACAAATCCCCTCCCCCATGACCTGCTCCCTGTCCCCCCACCCGAGGTTTTCATTTATCAGGAGAATTATTAAAACAGCCATTTCTCAGCTGTCTAACGTTTCAAACCCTGCTCCCATTCATCTGATAAATATTTACAGAGCTTGACATTGTCTTCAGCTCATTCCCTTCTGCAGCAAACAATCCCAAACCCCCGCTTCCCTTCTCCCGGGGCTCACGGAGCAGCACTGCCCACCCCGGCATGGCCAGGCCCGTGTGCCCCCTCCTGCTGCCCCCTCAGGGGTGCAAAGGGGGCATTGCCCACCCCTCCTTTGGAATCACCCTCTGTCCCTCTGCACGGGCCGTGGCACGGTGCCAGAGCTGCGGGGGTGCCCGGCTGGCGCTGGCCACCCTGACCCCATCGGTGTCACCAACATCACAGCAGCACCCCAGAGCCATCACCCCGACAGTGACAGACATCCCAGGTTGCTCTAACAAACACCCATCACCCCAACAGTGACAGACATCCCAGGTTGCTCCAAGCCCCACCCAGCCTTACTTGGGACACTTCCAGGCACGGGGCAGCCACAGCTTCTCTGGGCACACTGTGCCAGGGCCTCTCCANCACCCCGACAGTGACAGACATCCCAGGTTGCTCTAACAAACACCCATCACCCCGACAGTGACAGACATCCCAGGTTGCTCTAACAAACACCCATCACCCCGACAGTGACAGACATCCCAGGTTGCTCCAAGCCCCACCCAGCCTTACTTGGGACACTTCCAGGCACGGGGCAGCCACAGCTTCTCTGGGCACACTGTGCCAGGGCCTCTCCAGCCTGGCTCAGCTGTTTCCCCTCTCAGAGCTCATTTTCTGTGGGGCGCAGAGGTTTTGTACCTTCATAGCTACTTCTGCCAGCCAATATCTGATTATTCTGCAGGCAAAGGAGGAGGCACGAGAAGCTGAGTGTTCATTTGTCCGACATCATGTAGAAGCCAAGCTCCACGCGGTTTATCTGGTGAGCTGTGACACAGCTGAGCCCAGCCACGACCACAAGGAGCCCCGTGGGATCTCTTCACAGCCCCCATCTTGACCAGATGTCACCCAGGAGCCCACCCCAACCTGTCCTTTGGCTGCCAGCAGCTCCACGGGCATCACCTCCAACCAGCCCCAGCTCCTGCCAGCCCCGTGGTCATTAACTTCAGACAACAGCCCTCATCCTCCATCCCCGCCGCCGCTCAGAGCCTGCTCAGACTGTGAGTGACAGCGAACACGGCGACGGTGGCAGCAAAGCCATCGAGTGACACAGCTTTAGCTGCAGCTGGGGCTTTGCAGCACTGAAGGGATGTCTCACTGCTCTGCTGCGCTGATCGTGTTAAACGGCAATTGAAACCCTGATCACAAAAGAGCCGAGCCTGAGATTCCAGCCCGATGGATGGCAGGAAAGGGAGATCTGCAGCCTGCTCTTCACTGCAGTGCCCTGGAGAGCAGTGAAAGGGGCCTTTTTATCTCTCACCTCCTCTCCCCGGGCCAATACAGGCCCTGCATTAACCTCCAGGGCTTCCCCAGCCTAAATTCAAACAGCTCAAGGTTTCCAGCACTCCCCTTAGGATACTGCTCTGCAGCCTATGGAGCTGCTCTGCTCTATGAAGTTTCCCTGGGAGTCAGCCTAAATACTTCATTTCTCCCCCCTTTGTCCTAATTAGAGCTAGCAAAGTAATGAGAACATTATTTACAAATTATTTGAAGCTGAGGTTTGCACACGGAATCCTGAGCAGCCGGAACACGCTTGCAGGAAGCACGTGTGCCACGCTCAGGGTGTGACATCCAGTTGTCACCCACCTGGACCTGTTTGCGTCCGCTCCCCAAGGACCTTCCCAAGCCATTGGGTGCTCACAGCCTTCCAGCCCTCAGACAAACCCTCAGAAATGCCTCTTCCACCCTCTGGAGGCCAAAACATCAACTGGAGCATGGGGTGACAATGCAGGGTACCCCTGTCCCAGGGTACCCCCAGGCAGCCTCAGGACACAGAGGCTCCTTGCCATGCACCAAGCACAGGGCTTTTTGGGAGCTGCTCTGTCCTAGGATGTGTCTGGAGCTACATCTCCTCTCTCCACGGTCCTTTGATGCTCCCTCCAGCCAAACTCTGCCAGAGGACGGGTCCCTGCCTGCCTGGGAGCCATCTCCAGCAGGACACTGACAGCAGAGCAGGGGCATACTGTCCCTGTCACAGAAAAAAGCCTTCAGAAGAGGCCGAGCAGGATATGAACACATTGCAATCCCCCACGTGCTGCCCTTGAGTGGAGGGGGTCTGTGGAGACTCCAGTTTTAAGCCCCCCTTTCAAAGGCTTTTATTACAGACTCAGTCATAAAACTCTGCCTGGGGCGGATTTGGCACTCGGGGCCTCGGCCCGGAAGCCAAACCCTTTTCATTTTTTAATAACATTTCATGAAAATCCATTTGGCCCTTTGTAACTCGGACAGGTGGGAAAACAATAGAGGCTCCTACTCCCAGCCCCTCGCGGCAGCCCGGCCACTCTCCCAGCAGGCTGGGGGCTGCTCCTTCCCCAGGGACCCCACGGCCACAGCCAGGGCTGGGACAGGGCTGGCTGTGGTGACAGGGACCCCTTGGCAAACCCCTGCATTATTCAGGGGTGTGTGAGAGCTGCACATCCATACCAGCCTCCAGGTCCGTCTGCTGGAGGCTGGGGATGTTTTATCCACCCTAGAGCTGAGATGGGGGGTGCTGTTGCCCCCTCATTGCCTTGCCCAGGATTGGAGCCCCTGGCACTGCCAGCACCAGGCAAGCCCTGTGCCTGTCCCCAGCTGGGTACTCGTGTCCCCCCAGCCTTCCCTCCAGCCGGGATCTGGATACTCCAGCTCCCCATCACTCCAGAGCCACTGTCACCCTAAAGCCACCATCAGCTGTCACAAACGCCCGAGATGCTGTTCTGGGGAGGGATGTGAAACCTGAGCCCCGGGAGGGCGACATCAGCCTCGGAGCCGTGTGCGAGGGGCTCCCGGCGTCGGGCTCTGTTTTCACAGCTTGTACCTTAATGCTCCCAAAGTTTAGACAATCGGGAGGGAGCAGCAGCTCTGCAGGGAAGAACAGGCCGGGTTTAGCACAGCCAGGGTGAGCTGAGCCCTCGGGGGGAACCAAAAGCCCAGGCACGGTGCTCCCAGGGCAGCACGACAGAGTCCCGGGCTGTCCCAGGGACAGCGGGCGGGCACAGCCTGGGGACCAGGGGACAAGCTGTGCCTGCTGCCTGCACCTGGAACAGGGATGCTGCAGCCCTGGGAGCTGGGAAGAGGAGGCTGAGGGCACAGGAGTGCCCACGCCCCCCATGCTGTGGGCTCAGGGTCCCCAGGCAGGCAGACGGGAGCAGCCCCCCAACATCAGGCCCATGGTGCTCCCCCGTGTCACTCGAGTCCCCTCCTCAGAGGGCTGCAGGGGCAGTTTAACACCAGATCTGTGTTTGAAAGGTTGGAATTATGAGTCTGTCAGCATTTCCATTATGGGCCCTGATTAATTTGGGGGTACAGGGTAGGGTTAGGAGTTGTCATTCCAGATGTGAATTTTTGCTTTAATTCCACTTAGAAAAAAACGGAGGGGGGGGTGGGGGGGTGTTTAAATCCTTTAACTTTGTGTTTTCCCTTTCAAAGGAAGGAAAATATGTGCCGTCTGGGTCTGTTTTGTTTTTGCTGCAGAGCTCCAAATGCTGTTTGCCAGGTTCATGGCCATGAGGGATTTCACTTGAGCTGGGATCGCCTCTGTCCTTTATGGGATCGCCACATTTTTATCAGGGAATCCTAACTGGGTGATCTCCCTGGAAACAGCCCAGATGTATGGGAAGGGACCTCTGAGGCAGTGCAGTGGGTAGCTGCTCCCAGAGAACAAGCTGCAATTGGAAGAGGTAGGTTTAGATGGGATATTGGGAAAAAATCCTTCCCTGTGAGGGTGGTGAGGCCCTAGCACAGGTTGCTTAGAAAAGCTGTGGCTGCCCCACCTCTGGAAGTATTCAAAGACAGGTTGGGCTTGAGCAAGTGTCACCATGGCAAGGGTGTGGAAGAAGATGAACTTTAAGGCTCCTTCCAACCCAGGTTTTTCTGGGATTTGATGATTCCCACCGTTGGATGGAAGCAGTGTGCTGGAAGCTGAGAGCAGTACAGCCAAGGCAGGGCTTTCCATTCAGCAGGAAAAATCCAAACCCTGTACAGGGGGCTCTCTCCAGGCTGCTCCATTCCCCCTGGCTCCCGTGCACGTCAGATCCTGCTCCCAGCCACGTGCTGCAGCAGGACTGCAGGAAGCTGCCATCCCTCCCATCTCTGCTGCGTGGAAACATCACTGAGAGCTGGTGGGCTCAGGATGCAAGAACTGTGCCCAGAGCTCTGCAGAGACAAGCCCAGAACACCAGGACTCGCTGCAGCTGTGTGGGGAGGCTGGGGCTGTGCTATGGCCAGGGCCCTTTTATTGCCATCTTTTCACTGGAGAATCTGCCTGGCAGCTTTTCAGCTCCTTGCACAGACACGGTTGCTGTTGCTGCTGCTGCTGCCAGGAGGAAGCTCACAAATAAACTCCCCATTAATGCTGCCTTGTATCCAAGCTGGTACCAGCGTTTTGCAGTGAGGGCTGAAGGAGCTGCATCTGCTCACACAGCCTTGGGGGCTGTGGGGCTGGCGGGGAGCACGGGGCTGCCAGTGGAGCCCAGCACCAGCCCAGCCAGCCCCTGCTTCCCTTGTTCCACTCCCTCCCTCGGACAGGGTGCGTAGAGGAGTCAGAGGCAGCTCAGAGCTGGAGAACCAGGGTATCCCAAGGAATAGAGCTGGGAGGGAAAGCAGCTGACAGCAGACCCTGAAACTTTTCTATCTGTAAGGGCCATTTAACAAATAACTCCAAAACCAATGGCACTGTAAGGTGTGTGACCACACAGGGTCCTGCATCCCTAAAAACCTGCATCATCATTGTCCCCAGTTATAACCTCCACACACATCCATCCCACAGGCAGCATCTGTGCTTGTGGGGACCCGTGGGGACCCTCCCTGCCACCAGCCCCTCACATCCCACATGTGCTCCTGCCCCGTTCACGTGTGACACAGCTCATTTACTTTCTTCCCAGGGAAATCTGTGTTTCCTCATGAGGGATAATAGATTAATTGCTTACATGAAGAAAAACTGCAGGAAGAGCAGAGTTAAAAACCCGAGAGTGATCAAGAGAAAGGAAGCCCTGTGCAAACACAGGGTATCTCTGGCAGATCTGGTGCTGGCCTCAGCCTCTGTTTGCTGAAGGTCCCAGGAGCAGGAGCAGCAGCAGGAGCCCATGTTCCAGGAGGGAATGCTGATGCATAGGGGGCTGCCAAGCGGAAGCAGGAGGGAGAGAGGAACTCACTTTGCCCCAGGGATGTGAGCATGCCAGTGCCCACACTCATGTGCTGCTGTGCCACAGGGGCTGTTCCCCACCTCACTCCAGCTCCTGACCCCTGTTCCAGCCCCAGGCTTGGGTACCCTTCTGTCCCCTTCCCCTGCAGGTGCTCAGCGACCAAAACCCCAATATTCCAGCTCTGCACCCTCCCAAGTGCCAAAACAACTCACAGGCTGATCCCCACAGCTTTGGAAAATCATTCCTTTGGTCTCTATGACACGATGTAGGAGCCTGACTGTGGGAATGAGAGGTCCATGTACCCCTTGTCCCCAGCTCCAGGCCACAGGATATCGCTCAGCTGATGCCACAGTCAGTGAGTGCCTGGAGGAGAAGTCCAGTGGAGAAGTGGGAATGGCTCTGGGGATCAGCACAGGGAGTGCAGGGAGCACTGGGATAGAGGGTGCTTGTTCTGCACTCTGGAAATTAATACCTGGGATCTTCATGGGGGAACAGGGATGGGATCAGGTCACCTCCTTGCATTGGGGGCAGCCACAGAGAAAAGGGGGTCAGGTAACTGGACACTGAGGGCTGAGGGCACTTCCTGACCTCCATCCTCCCCCAGCACCAGGGCGTGAGCACAGACCCACATGGAATGTTCTGACCAGGTCTTGGAAAACCTGCCTGGAAGGCGGTGCTGAGTGCAGTGACAGTCTGCTGCCTTTTCCCATCTTTCCTTCCTCTTTTCTGCTGTTTTTCCATGTTTTTGCTGTCACAGCTCGGAGTGTGGAGAACAGATGGAGGTGGAAAAGGGTGAAGGGGAGGGGGCTTCTCAGTGCAGATGAAATTAGTCATGAAAACACAGTCAGCATGTGCCTTCGCACGTCAGCCCGCAGTAAGTGTGTGGGGGTTTATGCTTCCCAAATGAGGTTGGGAAGTGGACAAATAATTGTTTCAGGGTTTGGTTTAGTTAATTGATTTCTTATTTTTTTTTCCTAGTGAATTCTCACAATGTGGGAAGCTGGAGCAGTGGCCAGATGAAAGAACCCTCAGTGAGAGCAGCACTGCAGCCCAAGGTGGGAGAAACCCACACACACCAGGCTCTTCTGCAAGTCCATCCCCCGGGTGAGCAGTACAGGGCAGTCCCTCTGCCACCCCCAGCTGTCCCGCACTGCCGGCACCACAGCGATGTCCCAGGGGTTGTGGCGTGTCCTGGTGTGAGCAGGACCATCTGTCAGCCCCGGCTCCCTGGGATGTAGTTGTGACTGCCCGGAGAAGCCCATTAATTAGCGGGCAGCTCGGGCTGCCGGAGCTGCCGGCCGGGCAGCGCGGGGAGGAGGAGGCACCAGCCCGGGAGAGAAAACGGGTCATTTTTCAAAGTGATGAATGGGAGGAAAAGAAAGTGGAAAGGCGGACAAGGGGAAGAGAAGGGAACTGATTTCCAGATAAAGTTTTCAGGACACTTAAATAAACATCTCAGCCGGCGGAGCAGGGGTGGGGGCGCGGGGAACGTGTGCGAGCTGGGCAGCGCAGGGAGCACTTCAGCAGGACACTTCAAATAAACAGCATTTTAAACCATGTGTGCTCTCCCTCCAGGGGTTTTCCTCCGACATTATCTCTCTGCAATTCTATGTCTTCAGCTTGGCCCAAAGCTTGACAGCATTTCTAGTGCTACTTTGCCCCCTCGGCAAGGCAGCTCCCAGGCAGGGGGACTCTTGCCGTGGCTGAGAGGTCTCTCCTCGCTCCCAGCCCTCCTCCCTGATGTGGAGAACAGTGGCTGTGGATCCCTGGGACTCCATTCCTGGAGGAGAAGGAGCGGAGGAGGCAAAACCATCATGCCCATCACACTCCACTGTGTCCTGCTGCCTCCTCTTCCTCCCATCAAGAACAAAAGAGCAAAGGAGGGAGAGCAGGAATTGCTGAGCCATTAAAATCAAAAATGAAAGCCCATCAATGAATTAATACAGCATTAAATGTTAATAATTAGGGGATCATAAACGTTTATGAGAACAGATTAAAGCCAAGTTCTGCTCCATTAAGTTGCTCATGTGGTCTCTGCTTCCCACCCACCTCAAGGGAGGAAGAGCCACAACAGGAGAGGAGCCCTGGAGGTGCTCAGTGCTCCGGGGGTCCCAGCAGCTCCAGCCCTTCCAGCTGCCCCAGGGGCATGCCTGGGAGCAGGGATGGTGGATCCCATGCGTTCTTTGGTGGGATTAGCTCTGAGAAGCAGAGCTGTGTGTGTGCAGAGAGCACGGCGGCTCCAGGGCAGCACGGTGGGACATGGTGAACACCCCGAGGTGGGGATGGTGACAGTGGGAATTACACGGTCTGAGCCTCTGAGGGGTGACAGCACCACGATTAACCATCCACACTGAGCCCCGTGTTGTTCACTGGGCTTATTTAGGAAGTATTTGGAGTCAGGAGAGTTGGGATGAGGTGGTTAAACACCAAACACAAGCAGAGTATCCCCTAGGCTACATTTGCCTCTGAGCCCTTCTGCTGTGTGTCCCTGTCAGAGTTAAAGAGATGGGAGGTTTCTACTCCACAGAGAAAAAAGATGTTTTATTTTTATCATTTAAGTCTTTGTTTCTTGAGGAAAATTCTCCATTTTTTTCAGTGATGGGATCTTTAAGGACCACTTTTTTTCCTAATATTTTTTTAATGCCAAACCTTTTCTGAAAATACGGTATTTCAAGCACTTTCATTTACCAAAAAACCCCCTGAAATTTTTTTCAACAGCCAAAAAAAAAATTATTTTTCAGTAAAACTCTTGAAATAAAGAAATGTCAGTAGCTCTGCAGGGCTGCCCCTGCCAGATCTGATTTACCTATCACAGCTCGCTGCTTCTCCTACCAAAATAACCACTTCCAAGCTGGTGATGGGATCACAGGAGGAACAGGAGGGATCTGTCAGCCATCCCTGCACTGCTGGGAACACCTCCTGGTGATTCCAGTCAGAGCTGGCAGTGAGAGTATCCCTGGCTCTGCGATGTTTGGGGAGAGCAGGGCAGCTCTGCTGGAATTCCCAGCCATGGGGCAGCGACTGGGGAAGGAGGAAGGTTCCCCACACTGACACAGCTGGAAAACATCCCAGCTTTGGACTGAGGCCACGCTGGTGGGAAGCTGGGTGGGATGCAGGAGCAGCCAAACTCTGGGCAGCTGTGGCCGTGTCGTGGGGCTGTCCTTGTCCTGGCAGGGATTGGAGTGGGCAGCCAGAGCAGCCCTTTGCTTCACCCCTTGGGAAAATCCCCGTGTGGGGCTGCGTGTCCATGGGCAGGGAACACATCTGGGCCCCCCAGAGCCCATCCCAGCGGGATGATGTTGTTGTTGGCCGTGCTGGGGGCTGGGGCTGGGGGTCCACGGCAGCGGGGGCCCTTTGCAATCGAAAGCTTCCTGCTGGGGACCCTTCAAGGGCAGCCCTTGTAGCAGATCTAATTATACAAACAATTTTGTTCTGCTTCTCCAAATAAACACAGTGAGGTCTGCGGGACACGGCACGACGGGAAATTAGAACGGAGAACACTTGCTAATGGGCTCCTTAGCTGCAGGGGTAAACAGATTATTTGAAAAGGCCCCAGCCCCTCCGACAGATCCACTCACTCTGCTCCCCTCTCCTCCCACCCCTTGCTCCCCCCCCCCCCCCGTCGCACCAAATATTAACCAAGCTTGCAATTTAATCAGATCTCTGAACTGTGAAAGGAGACTTCTGGAGATTCGATTTCAAGGCTTTTCCCTGTTAAGATTTGCATTGAGAAAATTAGATTAAAATCCTGCATGGAAAAGGAAAAATGGTCTGGAGGCGGGGAGCGGGCATGGAGGGAAGCAGGGAGGAGGAGAGGGGGCACAGAGGGGACCTCAAGTCTGGCTGAGGAGTCAGGAGGTGGCTGGCAATGGAGTGAGACAGGGGACGCCCTTCCCTCCCCAGTACCCAAAGTTTTGGGCACAACCCTTCCACTGTTCCCCTGTACTCCCAGCTGGGAGACGCTCCAGATCACCTCACACAGAAAAGTAGCTTATTTTGGGCTGGGAATGCGTGATGCCAGGAATGAGGCTGGGAATGGGGGACACCACTGGCATGCAAGGATGAGAATCCCTCAGTGCCAGTGAAACGGGAGAACATGATCTCATCCCCAGCACAGCTGCTCCCAGAGCTGGAGCTGAGCTCCCGGCACAGCCGTGCCCTCAGGATCCGCAGCACTACTGGATCTTGGTGCCAGGATGCTGAGGACGAGCCACGGGGCCCTGGCGTGGTCCCTGGCACTGCTGGTGGCACAGGGTGTCCGTGGCCCTCCCGTCCTGTGCACACTTTATTGGGGTCTATCGACACCCACCACCCCAGCACCTGACTGGAGTCAGAGCCCTGCGAGGGCACCTTGGCAGGAGCAGCTCTTGGCCCAGGCTTTGTTTTCATTCCTGCTCCGTGGAATTTCTAATTTTATCAAACCAAAGAGCTGATTGCTGTGCTGGCCCACCCTGGCCCTGCCAGCACGGCCATGCAGGAGGGCTGCTCCCATCCCGGGCTGTGGGACAGAGCACTGGGCCAGGGCAGAGCCAAGGACTCCCCTGGGATCAGGGGTCCCACAGCACCAGAGCTGCTGTTGGAGCCTCCACAGCAGGAAATCATCCTGTTGTGTACAAGTTTCCTTGAGCAGCTACCCTAATTCTTCCCTTTCCGCCTTCATTTCAGTCACACTGAGATCTTGAAATTAAATTTTCTTTTCCCCAGATTAAGAACCTCCCTTTGACATTTCGACAATGGAATGTGTTGATTTTGCTCTCCAAAACCCCTCGCTTTTTTAAAACACTCTTCAATCCTACTTTTTAAAAACCAGCACTTCAGAACAAACCAAATGTTTCCCTGCGAGTAAAATGTAACATTTCATTAAACCTGGATCAATTCCTTTTTGTTTTTTTCATTCCCTCAGCCCGAACTTTTCCCAGCAGCAGCTCTGATCAAGTCCCTCTGCTCTGCTTGAAGCATCCCAGCACGGGGAGCTCCAGGAGCAAAAGGCGTTAGGGACACTCAGGTCAGCAAAATTCAGTGACAAAGGGGAAAAAAAGGAGGGGAAATGGGCTGAGGGAGGGAAATAGGAGCTGGTAAGGGAAGCCCAATATTCCAAGCGCATGAGGGCAGACACTGGACCTTCTGCTTCTCAGGCAGTTGAATCCCAGAGCTGAGTGGTTTCCTCTCCACCTCACCGGGGAGCAGCTTTTATGTTCCACTGAAAAGGTATCCTGCTCAGACAGGCGGAGGCATAATGGGAGAGATCCATTAACCGGGAGGAAACGAGGGCATGTTAAACATGAAATATGCATGGGGGCTCTCCCAGCTTGTTAATGCATTTGTGTTTGCAAAATACCTCTGGCTGGGGAAGCAGGGAGGGAGAGAGGGATGCGGCAGGTCGGGGGCACCCCGGGCACTGCATGGACAGGAGGAGGGTACAGAGAGCAGGCTGGAGCGGGGACAAAGGCGATTTGTGCCTGGTGGGAGAGTAGTTTGGTCATGAAAGACCTGCTCGATACTGCAGAGGGAAATAAGGGCAGCTGCCTCTCGATTCAGCCCAGCCCTGTTGCAGGAGTCCCGGTGCTGGGGCCTTGGGGAGCTCAGGCACTGCTGTCCCTTCCCTGCGCACCCTTGAGCTCCTGCTCCTCACAGAGGCTCGCCAGCATTTATACAGGGACCTCAGTGCTCCCACAAAACTCACTTCCACACATTTACTGGGCCATTATGAGCTCGTATCAATAATTAAAAATAAGCTGCAGCTGTCGAAAGGGGCAATCCCAGTGCATGAGGTGATGGATGATCCCGGCTGTGGGACGGGACTCGATGAGCCACAGATTTCATTAACTCACCCCGGGTCCCCCAGTCATTTACTGTAGATTAGGGAAGCTCAGTTGTGTTATTCCTGTCGTTATTGTTATTGGTCTGTAACACAGTGTCCTGGGTGAGTGTTGCTTGCCAGAGCTGCCTCCCTCCCCGGGGAACAGCTGCAGGAGAGTGTCCTCTGGAACAGGGACAAGTCCTAGCAGCACCAGCCCTGGGGTGTCTCCGAGCACTGCAGAAAACCCTGGGTTTGGAATTTGCCTCTTCTCAGCTTGGGCAGATTTTCCAGGCCTCAGACTGCAGCTGTCCATCCTTTCTCTGGTATTGCCATCCTTCCATCCCACCTTTCCAGGATGTTCTTGCCAGCGTCAACACTTGGCAAAGGTCCCCAGAGGGTCCTGTCCCTGTCATGTGAGGCTGCCCACCCCTCCTGCCACCAGTTTTGGTGACCGTGCTTGGAGGCCAGGACAATTCTGTGTCCCCTGTGGCTCCACTGTGGGAAGAGGGGAAAAGGGACGAGGGACCCAAAGGGGCACTTCACAGAGCAAAGTAATGGGATGGAGCAGCAGCAGATGAGAAGGGCCGAATAAAGAAATCGATAAAGAAGCAGTTTTAATGGTTATTTTCCCCTCCAAATTAGTGAAAGCAGGTACGGGACACACAAGCAGGAGCAGAGCAGAGAGGACTGAATTGGCTTTGTCCCTGATGTCACTGAAAGCAGCTGGTGGCTCCCAGCCCTGCAGCAAAAGGGAAGTGATATCCCACAGACCTGGGCTGAGTGGAGTGGAAAAATCAGCATGAGACAGAACAGTAAAAATGCTGGTTGTGCTGTTGTAAAAGTCTCTCACTCAGAGGAGGAGGTTGGGGAGGGTGAGGGTCCCACTGGGGAGCCGGAAGGCTGTGAGTCCCCTGGCCACTGGCAGAGACCCACAGATCAGGTGACAAAACCTTCATAGGGTGAGCTTCTCACACCTCGAGACCTGGGAAATGGGACCAAAGTGTAAAGGGGAAAATGTCGATACAGATCAGGTTTATGCTGTGCAAATACATCCTTGCACTGGTATTTGGGAAATGCAATCCCAGCCGTGGCCAAGGAGGGATTAGCAGCAGGTTCAGAGGCAGCTCAGGCTGAATATTTGATCAGAAATTGTCTGTTTCTGCAGTGCCTGCCTGACTTTGCTCCCTAGCCCCTGAGAGGGGGAGTCCACTCGAGCCCAAGGCCATGTACAAGCAGCTTTTCCCAGCTTATACTGAGGTTCATTCTGCCAAAATCCAACTGGAATAAAAGCCAGAGGGATAGAAATAGCCTCTAGGGTCCTGAGGGGCCGAGAGCAGCCCCTGTCCCAGCAGGGGACACCACATGTCCAGCCATGCTGCATCTCCAGCCAGCTCCAGGGCTCATGAAGACCCCAAATCCATCCCCAAGGGTTTCCAGCCAAGCTGAGGGCTCCTTGGGAAGCCCATCTTCAAGTGCTGCTCACAAGCCTGGCCTCTTCTTCAGACACAGGCACATGCTTGGCCCGACACAAAGTTCTGGGCTATTAATTCGTCTCCCCATTGCAAACTTCCCAGGGATTTGCTCTGTGAAGGGGAAGTGAGCTGATCATTCCAAATGGATGTTCGAGATCAGCAGCCAAGCTCCTTCCCACAGACAGAAACTCCAGCCAGCTCTGCTCACTCCATGGTCTGAGCTCTCACCAGTCCTTGGAGCTTTGACATCCCCAGGATGGTTTATCCCTGCACCACCCTGTGCAAACAACAACTTGATGGGACATTTATCTAAAATTTCTCTCCCTTTTTGATCCCAAAGTTCAGGGCAATGGACTCAGTAGGCGCTTGGAGCAGACCCCAGCTGAAAGTATTAACAGTGACTGGGGAGTGGGCAGGGAGCTGCAAGCAGATCAGGGGGGATGGATGGCTCCACCCACGGAATATGAGGATCAGGACTGGGAGAGCAGCAGAGGATGGGCAGGATGTGGTGACCCTGCAGCAGGACAAGCCTCTGTGCCACCCCTGAGCCTGAGTCTCTGCTGACCCTCCTGGACTGGAGCCTTCCTATCACCCCAGTGTCCCCATCCAGCCCGAGGCATGTCCCAGTCCCCCCTGGAAGGGGCACCCCCCTGAGGCCTGCTGGACACCCCTGCCTGGACCTCAGATGGGGCTCCCTGGGAAGAGCAGCTCCAGATGTACCTTCAGAGCTCACCCCAATTCCACACAGGCCTACTTATTTACCGCAGGGCTTATACTTTCTTCCTTTTTTTTTTCCCTTATTTTTCTTTTCTTTCACAGGCATTAAGAGCCTAAAAATAGCCTAAAAATAGCCGTGCTTCCCAGTGCAGCCGGCAACACAAAACCAGGTTACCAGTGCTGCACAACAGCAGCCAGCTCGTTTGCTCTGAAATCAAATTTGTTAAGGCATTAGTCTCCTGTTCCCGCTCTCCTCCTGCTCTCCCTCATCACAGCCAGCCCAAGCTTCCCTGCAGCCACTGCCACAGCTGGCTCCGGGCACAGGGGAGATGTCACGGTGTCAGAGCGAGAGGCAGCCACTGCCAAGGGCTCAGCATGTCCCCACACGGCCACCTCGGGAGTCTCATTGCTGGCCATGCCCCATCGGCCCCATCAGAGCTCACCCGTCGGCTCTGGGAGCAGCCTGGGGGCGAGGGGATGGATGGAAACGGGTGGTTCTCCCTCAGGCTGCAATGGGGAGGGGTGCCCGGCCAGGACAGCTCGAGCTGGGGGCTCCTGCCAGCCCCACCTCAGGACACGAGGAGGAAATGGCTCCAAGGGGAGTGACCCCCAGGCTGGGCAGGGGCAGAAGGCACTGGACCCTCTGTGGGCTGGGAGAGGCTGTGGACAAGGCTCGCTGTGTGCTCTGACTGCAGGTCGTTACAGACCAGTGGGATCCTTCATGAATTATGAGCCGATATCGATCGTCTTTGCCAGTAAACACAGAGTGACCTTTATTAAAAATACACGAAAAACTCACTTAGGGAAACTCACTGACTTCTTGCTGCTGACAGATTTACACAAAAAGCAGATTTGTCCCACAACAGGAAATGTGGTGAATGAGGCAGGAGAGGGGAGCAAGGCTCCAGCACAGCAAGCGCCGCATCCCTGCCAGCTCCCGCACACCAGGACCAGCTGCCTGCTCATGTGGCAGAGCTGCCTGCTCATCTGGCAGAGCTGCCCACCCGGGTACCACCCCCCATCAGATCCCCCAGGGCAAGGGTGCAGGTCTCTGCCCTGGGGGATGCTGCAGGGGGAAAGATGCCGGTCCCTGATGGATGCAATTATTTGGGACAAGAGAGGGACAGTGTAAATCTGGGAATTTGCTGGGAGCTGCTCACCATTGGTCAGGCCTCTTGGGGTTAGAACAATTAATTTTGTGCAGTACAATAGCACAACCATTCCTCCTGGCCAAGGTTAAACATCCCAGTGCTGCAGAACAGCCTTTGTCTTGGCCTGACATAAACCCCTCGTGTTCCCTCAGGAATGCTGCTGCTCCTGATGTCTTGTCCATGGATTAGAGAAAGGAACAAGTGTGGCTCAGAACTGGATGGAGATGAAGACCTCCTCCCTCCTCAACCACCACTTAGCTGTGAGTGACCCCTTGGACCCACCTGTGGGCAAATCACTCAGGATCCACAAGGATCATTGAGTCCAAGTCCTGGCCCTGCACACCACAGCCCCAAAACCCTTCCATGTGCCTGAGAGCATTGTCCAAATGCTCTGTGAACTATTGGGGCCATGACCACTTCTCTGGGGAGCCTGTTCCCATGTCCAGCCACTCTCTGTGCTGCTGAGGGTCAGAACTGTATCATCTCAAACCAGAAGATCCCACCAGCCAGGGAGCCCACAACAGCCACAAGTGCATTTGAGATCTAATTAATTTATAAATAGGAACACATGGCACCACCAAGTCAATGATCTTGGAGGCCTTTTCCAACCTAAATGCTTCTGTGATCCTGTGATCCTACCCAGAGCATCTTCAGGATGATGCCTCAGGAGCTCTCAGCATCCTAGCTCAGGAGTGGGAAGCATCCCACAAACTGCTGGCTTCCCTCATCTTTTTTTGCAATTCTGTTTTCTAGACATCAGTGAGAATCTGGCTTTTAAGACTTGTGGGTATTTTCCAAGCAAACAAATATAAACCAATTGGCAAATGCACACAATGATCAATCAATCAATCAATGTCTCAATTTGCACTTGTTTTTTAGTCAGTGCTGAGGAGAGCTGAGTGTAATAAATATGTACAGAAATGGAAATGATGGATCCATTCCCAAACCAGCTCAGGTGTTTGGAAGCTGTGAATACCTGGGGCCATGTTTGCTCCTCACCTCCATGACCTGCGCTGTGCTGGGATCCAAGCCAGAGGGACAGGATTTGCATTTTGAGCAAATTTCCCAACTTTGCAAGTTGACTGTGCTCAGCTTCCTGCAGACGCCTCTCAGCAGAAGGGCTTTCTGACAGACAAAAACGTCCTTCTCTCTAGAATCCTCAAAATATTCCATTTTGGAGCAGGCAGAGCAGATGATGGAGGAGAACAGACTCTCCAATCAGTGCTGGGGCAGGAGGGCTGGGAGCGAGCGGATGCGACACAGAATGGGATGTGCCGTGGGATGAGATAAACTCCCCAGCTTGTTTGGGCCCATTATGGCACATTATTCATCAAAATACTCAGCTGAAATCAGCCAGCTCCGGGGTTTGTTAATTCACTGTGTTTCAAAAAAACCTCAGGCTTCGGAGGAAAAAAAGTGCCCAAAATATCTCTTTAGCAGACTGCAGCCAAGTGGTCCTAGAGAGGAGCCCATCACCCCTAGTTATTGCCTTGCTTACATCCCTGTGGAAATTTGGGAATGGTTTCTCTGAGCTGAGAGGGGAGGTGAGGAGCTGGATAACTCTCTGCCTTGTTAAAACATTCAGGATATTTTTCTGCACGGAAAGGGGCTGCCAGGATTAAGTCATCCCAGCAAGAGTGTTATTGCAGCACGCCTGGGTGAATTCCTTGCACAGACAAAGGTGATCCCTGTGTCCCGTGGGAGGGGGGCCCTCACTCTGCCCTGATGCTGCTGGTGAGAGATAAATGAACCCAAGAGAGAAAACCTGGGGGATCACGAGCAAATCTGGGGTCTGTGAGCAGAGCTGGGCTCTGTGAGCACACCTGGGGTGTCTCTAAGCACACCTGGGCTGTCTCTAAGCACATCAAGGGGGTCTCTGAGCACATCGAGGGTGTCTCTGGGCACATCTGGGGGGATGTCTAAGCACATCTGGGTGGCTGCACCCACTGTCTCACTGCCTGGAAAGCAGGGATGCTTTCCCAGGAAGGGAAGGCAGGGAGCAGGCTGGGGTCCTGCACCAGCCACCAGTCCTGTCACTGTCCCATCAGGGGCAGAGGGACAGTGCCAGGTGGGATGGTACCTCTGATTTCCAGGTTCTGGTGGTTTTGGGTAGGTTGGACCTTGCTGGAGTTCCTTAGCAACACGAATGCTGACGCTTTCCCTGCCCAGGAGCTGCAGATGCAAACGAAGCCCTTCCATCAGCCCCTCCATGGCATCCACACCGGGACCCTCAGCGTGGGACTCCTGCCATGCCTCAGCAGTGACTCAGAGGGCCCCACTGCCACCCCCCCGATCTGTATCTCCTCCTGCTATGTTAAAGGGCAGTCTGCCATGGATGGAGGGTTTTATCCTGTTGCCCACCTCCTTCCATCCCTGGGGGCAGATGAGCTCCCTTGGGGATCCCATCAAAGCGCCCTGGACATCCAGAACCCTCCCTGAGCTCCTCGAGGCTCAGTCCCAAATCCAGGTTTGTGAACCAAGAACAAATCCTCTGGTTTTTGTTCAGACTTTCCAGCCCTAGCACCAAGCGTGTGGCAGCCCTTGCCAGCTGGTGACATCACTGAGCCCCTGTGTGAACCTCTCTTGTCTCTGCTTGGCTTACCAGGGCTGATCTCCAGGCTTTGCAGTGTTTCCAGGAGAAATCCAGTTTTGTCCTTGCGCTATCTCAGTCCAGGGATGCTCCAGTGCCATGATTTCCCTATGCCACCACCACAAAGATAAGGGATCCCAGGTTTGGATGGTTTTGCTCGTGAACTCACTATGGAACAATTTCAGTCGTGACCCTTGGGATGAACCTGGGCTTCCACAGGGGACGTGGGCTGGGACTGCACGGGAGCCATGAGGGCTCCAAGGAGCCCCTCCAGATCCTTCCAGTGCCTGATCCACCTTCCTAAAAACACGTGTCCATGTTGTGAGTGCGGGCAAGGCTGTGGCGGGAGCGTGGCCAGCCGGCCTCTCCTGTGTCCCCCTCGGCGCTCCCCTGGCAGCGCGGGCAGCTCCCGGGGGCTGCTGGACGTGCCGAACCCGCTGCAGCAGCGGCTGCAAGATGGAGCCGGCGATCTGGTTTCAATAAAATCAGCAGATTGTTTCATGGCTGGATGGGAAAGTTGTGAGGCTCCAGGATTTGCTCCTCTGGCAGCTGGATCCTGTTTGTCCATTGCTGCAGCTCCCACCCCATGTCTCTGGAACAGGCTTCCCAGAGAGGGGGTCAGTGTCCCAAGCCTGTCAGGGTGTCAGAGGCATTTGGACAGTGCTTTTAACATGCTTCAGCTTCTGGTGATTTCTGAAAGTATCAGATAATTGAAACAGATTAATTTTGTCAGTCCCTTCCAGCTGAAAATATAAGTCTATCTTATTCTATTCTAATTCCTAGTCTGAGTCATAGTCTTAGTCTATTCTTATTTTTATTCCTATTCTATTCTAATTCTTATTCTATTCTGTTTTATTCTACTCTATTCTATTTCATTCTGTTCCATCCCATTCTATCTCATCCCACTCTGGGTGCTGTGCTGCTTGGAGCACACTGCCTGCCTTCAGTCCAGGTGGACGCAGCGCTTCAAAATATTGCAGAGTTTTCTAGGTTTTCTCTATACCTTTAAATTCCAAAAGCACTGTGACTTCTAAGGGAAAACCCAGGCCTTTAAAGCTGTAAACAGCTGGTTTCCCTCTTCCTATATAAGAGCAATCTTTAAAAAAACCACTAAAACTTTAACAACCTTATTGTTTTTTGAAGCATTTTGTGAAGCTCGGCCATTCCTGGGCTCAGTCTGTTATCCAGGTGAACTGGATAATAGCAGGGCATATCCAGGACAGCATCTCAAGAGCCAGCCTGGCCTTCCTGGCTCTACTGCAGTCCCCAAACAGGCCCAACAGGAATTTCTGCTCCATATTGAAATGAACATGAGGCCATAAAGAAGTAAATGTGTAAAGAGAGGGGTGAGCGCTCTGTCAGCTTGGTGCAGTGGAACTCCTTCACTTACAGCCCCTTTATCTTGTGAGTTCTGGCAGTGGCAGAGGCACTGACTCACTCCCAGAGCCTCCATCCTGCAGCGCCGTGAATCCCAAACCCGCGGCTGCACTCTCAGCGTTCTGCTCCTGCCAGGACAGAAAAAGCGCAGAGCAGGACAGAGCAGCTGCGTTTCGCGCCCCATCAGCTAAATTTCGATGAAATCATTTTGATGAATTGTTCAGGAAGGGAAAAAGCCCCATTAACTGTACATTTGCTGTTAATTAATAGGATGCTTTTTCCTCCTCTGGCACAGCACTTCCAAGCTGCCTCACGCTCCGCTCTGAGTGCAGCATCCTGGGGGGCACAGGGAGGTGGGGAGGGGGATCCGGGCAGGGTGGGACCTGCAGCAGCCTGACCCCGGGCAGACTGGCTGTTCTCAGCTCCATGCCCTGCTCCAAATGTGAAACGTGAGGATGGGAAAAGCAAAAAGCCCCATTCTTCACCCAAACCTCTGCAGGGCTGTCTCATCCCAGTCCATGGGCAACCCCTGGGCACTGTGCAATGCCAGCAGGGCAGGCGAGGAGTTCCACAGCTTCTCAGCTTTATTATTTTTAGTAAATGCTCTTTTTGTGTAATTATTTTCTGTACATATCTTGTAAACATCTCTGGAATGTTATTTGAGGGGAACGTTGGCTGATATCCCCCAGGGTATATTGATACTTTACTTTATATCGATCCCCCAGTATTTCTGACACTTTCAGAAATCAGCTGGAGCTGCTGGGGGTGGGAGCAGGGCAGTGCCCAGTGCCTCAGGGCGCTGGGTGCCCAAGGCTTGCACCAGCCACACACACAGCAGGGAGCTGGGATGAATGAGAAGTCTTGGCAATTCATTTTCATTCACAGCCATTCTGTCAAAACGCCCACAGGATGCCAAAACACAGGGGAGAGGAGGGAGCAGTCACACCTGTCCATCTCCCACACAGCCTCTGGCAGCATGGCTAAGGGGACATCCACAGTGTCCCCAGTCCTGGCCCTCGGTAGCACAGGCAGAGCCCCTGCAAAGAGTTCAGGCCAGGAGAGCTGGGGGTGTTCACCTGGAGAAGGCTCCAGGGACACCTCAGAGCCCCTTCCAGTGCCTAAAGGGGCTTCAAGAGAGCTGGAGAGGGACTTGGGACAAGGGATGGAGGGACAGGACACAGAATGGCTTCCTTCCATTCCAAGACACAAGGAGAAGGGTGAGGTGGGAATTCTTCCCTGTGTGGTGAGGCTCTGGCACAGGATACCCAGAGAAGTTGTGGAAGTTCCCTGGAAGTGTTCAAGGCTGTGCCACTTGTGTCACTACCCGGGCCAGAGAGAAGAGCCCTGTAACTTTTGGTCCAAATTAAAGATGGTTTGTTTTGAGATGCAAATACTTTGTAATCAGAGGGGGAAAGGTGGAAATAGCCACAACCCAACTTCTACAGTCTAAAATGAATCAGGCATCTGTGGGGTTTTTTTTAATATGTATTTCTTTTAATAGGGTGAGTAACTTTTGTGTGGGCTGAATTAGCTCTAAATGAAAGCAAACAAGGCATAATTAGAAACTGGTTTGCTTTTTTCCTGGTTTCTTCCCCTCTGGAAGGGCAGCAAGGTGTGCATCTGGAAGGGATGGACGAGCCCAGCAGCGAGGTCCAGCTGGGGGGGTGAGGAGGGGGCAGCAGGAGCTGCCAGCACAGCTGACATGGGAGCTGGGCACACACTGGGGACCATTCGGTGGCTTTAAAGCCTCTGGAGGTGCAGGATAAGGCTCCCTCCCAGCCCCACCAGTGGCCGTGGCACTGTGGGTCCCTGTCCCCACAGCCAGACATCCCTGCTGTGGGAGCCTGCCTCTGCCAAGCAGCAGGAGAAGGGCTGCTTTGCAAAGGCAGCTCCACGTGTAAATCTGGGAAGCTCCCACTTGGGAAGTACATGAGTTTCTCATTTAACGTGGTACCACACTGCATTCTTTCTTTATAAAGAGCCCTCATTTAACTTTAGGCGTGTTTGTACATCTAATTAAAAATGGGTCATGTTTAATTGATTTCATATATCACTGCTGCTGCTGCCAGCACAGTCCAGTGATGGTGGCAGTGCTGCATCCCTGGCACAGGCACATGGCTGGGTCCCAGGTGTTCCTTCTGCTCTGCCCTCGTTCTGTTGGCAATGCCATGTCACCAGCCCCCAGTGCCACCATCCCCAGGGAGCTCCCCCTGGCCAAAGCAGCACCAGGCTGAGCAGGGCAGGGAGAGCCTCTCCAGCTGTTCCATGGCTTCCCTCCAGCTCCACGGTGCCCACACACAACCACTGTGGGCTGGTGGTTTCCAAATCCTCGGGCTGAGGAGGAGGACACTGCTTTCAGGGCAAGGAGGAGCTGGAGAGTTCTCTCCATGTCCCTGCCACCCCGGTATGGGCACTGGGGCTGAGGCTGTGCTGGGGTCATGGCACTGCCTGTGCTCCCCATCACCCTGTGCTCGATGTCCCCAATGTCCCTGCTGTGGCACCACCATGGTGAGAGACGCACCAGCTCCTCAGGGCAGGAACCTTTCCAGAACACAGGGATAATGGGACAGCAGAGAGGGGGACAGCACTGGGGGACAGGGAGCAGCACTGGGGAGCCCCAGCCTCACAGGACATGTGCCCAGTGTGTGTGCCCAGTGCCTGTGCCCGCCCTGCCAGCCCCAGATCTGCAGCAGTGACAGGCACCACTCGTCCTGCTCCTGTCACAGCTCTCCCGGGGAACTGAATCCAAATGTCAGCAAAGAGGGCTCCCACCAAAGGCTACACAATTACCTAGCAGCTTAATAATGAAAACTGTCATCATTCCTGCAATAAGGAAAGATAAATAAGTTATTAAAAGAAGAGCCTGCCACCCTGCCTGGGCAGGGCACCGTGCCAGAGGGATATTAAGTGCTGGCCACAGCCTGCCTGTTTGGGGAATGGAGAGGGATACCCTGAGTGCTCCGAGGAAGAGCTCTTTCTCCTCCAGCTAGCTTGGAGTGACTCGTGCGCCTGGCACAGCAAGAGCCACCACTCCTGCTCTAGCCATTGGTCCTGCCCCAGCCACCACTCCTGCTGCCATTCCTACTCCTCCTCAAAGCTACAAAGAAAAATACAGCCCCAGGAAGGGAGATGGGGCTGGGGGGGAAGACGGGGCCAGAGCAGGCTCTGAAGATCTGATCACCCCAAATCCAGAGCAAGGAGTGCATTGATGAGAGCTTTGCTGAGCACTGTCAGTGGGACCGTCTGCTGCAAGAGCACGAAGGGACCAACCACTAGAGCAGCCCTGTGGCAGTCCCTGCAGCTGATGCTGTGCAGGGAAGGGGCCG
Source organism: Irena cyanogastra (assembly GCA_013397155.1). NCBI lineage: Eukaryota > Metazoa > Chordata > Aves > Passeriformes > Irenidae > Irena > Irena cyanogastra. The sequence goes on from VWZV01015496.1 coordinate 1,483,039, forward strand.
CTGCAGCTTCCACACTGGACTGTGGCTCAGCTCCACAACTAAAACCACTTTCCCCTCCCTGCCAAGCTCCCCTGGTTGGGCCTCAACTTTAGCGCCTGTCAATATGTGACACAGCAAAAGGCAGCTCTGATGTGGTGAGAGAATGGTGTGAAACAGAAAAGGAAGGAGGAAAGAAGTGACCTTCCTTGCCCAGCTGTATTTTACTAGGAGAACATCAACGAGCTGCTCCATCTCTGGCCAGGAATGGTGAGGCCCTGACTGCTCTGCAGAGCTGAACAGAATAAATGACCTTCATAACACTTTCTCTCTGAAATCCTCCGACTTTCCACTAATAAACAATGTAGTTGTCAGAGCAGTCCAGTCACTTTATCTAAAAATTGCTCCTTCCTTCCTCCCTGAACAGTCAGAGAATCTTCCCCGGACCCTACAGCAACACATTCTGCTCCCTGCTGTCTTCTAGGGGTGAGTCGCCCCCGGGCCTTCACCTCCTCCCACATGTCTGTGTCTCCATCCCCACTGGTGTGAGCTCCTGGGGGCTTAAAATAATGGAACAGTTATTGTGGCACCCGCCTCTCTCTCTGGGCTACCTCAGTGCCGTTTTTAGCCTGAGCACAGCCCCTGGAACCACGTTTTTTAATCGCTGTGTTTACATGCATCTTCTGGAGCTGCTGAAGTGTCCTGACAAGCCTCTGGAATCAAAGGCTTGGAGCCGCCCCAGGGGCAGGGAGCAAAGAGAAAGAATCACCTGGGGATGGCCCGGGAAGGGCTGCAGGAACACGCCTGGCACGGACGGGTGGGCTCCGGGCCACGGCCCTGCCACCCACGGCGGCGCAGGCCCCGGCACGCCGCGCTCCGGCAGCACGGCCCACAGACAGAGCCACGGGGGCCACAGGCGGGTTCCACTCCTGGCCAGGAAAGAGCCGTAAAGTTAGTGAACATCTTAACAATTAAGCATCTAATGAGGCCCATCCTGCAGCCGAGGGCTGGGTGCCAGCTGGGCGCAGGCTCCACACCGGGCCCTGCCCGTGCCGCAGATGAATGGCACAGCACCCGCGGGGTGTGGGGCTGTGGGGACACAGCAGGCCCCAGGCCACAGCCGGCCACTGCTTAAATGGCCTGGGGACGCTGGAGAGAAGTGGGCAAGATCTGGCGTGACACTGAATTCTCTCACCAAAGCCCTTTGCTCTTCGACTCCCAGAAACATTTTGCTTCCTGAAAACCCATTTTCAGGTCTTGCTGTCACTGGTTCGTGTTCCCTCAGCCACCAAGGGCTGGCTGTCTGGGAAAGGTCAGTCCCCTGTGCCCTCAGGCTAAAGCCATCTCCTCCATGCCACGGGTGCCATCTCCTCCGTGCTGTGCATCCTCACTGCAGCAGCAGTCCCACCTGTGGCCATCTCAGGGGGACCTGAGGGCTGGGCTGAGGGCAATTTGTCAGAGCTTTCCATCCCTCTGTGCCTCCCTGGCTGCGAACAACGCAGCACCCAGTATGTGGATGAGAAAGCCCACAGGTGCCTTAGCTCTTGCTGCAGGAGGGGACAGCCTCATCCCAGCCCACAGCATGGGATTTCCTCTCACATCCCACTGGGCAAAGCTGACCAGGGCCGTGCCCCCTCTCCAGCCACCCCTCCCTCCCCCTGCTCTGCTCTGGCCATGCTGAACCTGACCCGTCCCTCCTCCAGGTGCTGCTCCCCCACCTCTGCCTGGCCCAGGCCCTGCTTCCAGGGTACTTGCCCACCTTGGTGCTCCTCTGGAGACTCTTTCCCCCAGCCTCCCTCCTCCTGGCCAGCCTCCTGCCGTCCCTGCCCTCTACTGCTCTCCTGCTGCCCATAAAAATATATAGAATATAGAACATTATTTTATGATGTACTATAAAAAAAAAAAAAACAACCTGGAACTAGGAGACACGTGCCAAACCTCAGCAGCACATGCAGGAATGCCTTTGTCCCAGCTGTTGCTGGATTGCCTGAGTCTGAAGGCTTTTCAGGACAGGAACCTTGTTTTTCTTAATTTATTGATTTTTTCCTGGCACTGGGCAGCAGTGGTGGCAGTGGCTGTGCACAGTCAGTGATGCCATCTGTCCTTTGGGTCCCATCTGCTGAGGCCCTGCCCAGGGCTCCCCAAACCAGAGCTGGGGGTGTGGGTATCAGTGGAGCTGCAAAGTGTGAGGAGGGGCAGGAGCAGGGGCCTCCCATTGTCCCAAGGATGCTGCTGCAGTTATTGCTCCTCAGCTCCTGTACCTGTCAGAGCCCTCTCCCTCCTTCCTCAGGGTTGAGCCTGTGCCCACCTGGGACCCCTCAGCTTTTCCTGGGGTTTCACTGAACCGCTGGCTCCTGCACAGGTGATTTGAGGCACCCATGAGCAGGGAACTGCTTGTCTTTCCTCTGAGGGCTGACATCAGACCTGCAACAATCAAGGGATTCCATCCCACACCAGTACCCACACCCTGAGGTGCCAGCCCCACTCCCCAGGGTGCCAGCCCCACACTAAGAGGTGCCAGCTCCTGATCCTCCCTATTTCCTTCCCCTCCTGGGCTGGTGAACTTTCCTACAGCCTTCAGCCCCAGCTCCATAAAGCTCCCGATTCATTCCACAGATATTTCCTGCACTGGGGCTTTCCGCAGCATCTGCTGGTTTGAAGTGCTCCGTTTATTCGTCCTGGGGGCACCATTACTTTCTGCTTTAGCAGTTCTGCCTGCTCTGAAGTCTCTGCCAGGCTCCATCCACAGGAGAGAAAATTGATGAAAGAATAATAATGATGATTGTTATAAATATATATTTCATTGCGGTGGCCCTTGGTGCACGTGTTCGTCACTGATGAGGAGACCAGAGGGCGAGGGGGTGCTCAGCTCCCACCAGGCTCCCAGCAGCAGATGTGTGTCCTTACCCTGCTGCTCTTCTCCTCCTCCTCCCCTTCCTCTTCCTCCTCCTCCTCCTCCTCCTCCCAAGGCACCCCTGTCTGTTCTCCCCAGAGGGTCTCAAGTGGGTCTTGTGGCCAGAAGAGCTGGACATATCTGGAGACAGGAGTCTGGTAGTGCCTGTGGGACGTGTCCTGGGCAGGCTGGAGCCACTTCCAAGCTCATCCATCCATTGGGATGGCAAGAACAGGGATAAGGGGGGAGAGCTGAGCTGGGAATAGAGCCTTACAAAGTGGGGCATGGGGAAGAGATGCCCAGCCAAGTCTCCTGGCCTCTGCCTCCATTTCTCCATGGATTTCTGCTCTCATCCAGCTGAGTGGAAACATAAATCACCAATAACTTCACCCATAAATGATCCCCATTGGCACCAGCACCACATTTCCCCTCTCCTCAAGGGATTATCCAACCAGGGATTCTGTGAGTGAGCACAGAGAATCTTTCCCCTTGTCTTAAAGGAAATCTTTTTCCTTTGTTTCACCAGCTGTAGATAATCCCTTTCCCTCCACATCCTCAGCCACGGCAGACTGAGGATGCTCTGGGCCAGTGTCCCGGCCCTCATGGCCACTCAGCCTCCTCCACTTCCATTTCCTGCTGCACAGAGTTTCAGGTATTTCCTGTAGACACTTTAAAATTCCTCAAGGGCTTCTCCGTTTCACCCGCAGTGGGATGGCCTGGAAGCAGGGCAGCAGGAGCTGCGTGGAGTGGGGTACCTGGGAAGGCTTTGTACAGATCAGCATTCCTTGGCTCATTTTCCCACTCGGAGCAGCCCTCCCCTCCCTGCAGATCAGACCAGAGAGTTGCACACGGGCCCTCCTGGGTCTGAATATCAGTAAATGCAATTCCATCTGCAGCAAGGATTGTGTTACCACTGCCGGCTCATCCCTGCTCCAGCCAGGAGCCATCTGTGTGCTGGGGGCTGTGCTGGGGACACACACGGATGCACAGAGAGCACCAGCCCATGGGGGTACTGTTACCTACAGATGGAAATTCATCTCCGAGGTACTTGATCTCCCCTAAACTCCTTTGCTGCAACTCTTCCAGAGGACATCTGTTAAATCCCTCCAGGGATGGAGACTCCACCACTGCCCTGGGGAGCTTCTCTCAGTGCCTCACCACCTTTCTGGGGAAGAAATTATCCCTAATATCCAACTGAACCTCCCCTGGCACAGCCTGAGGCCATTTTCTCTCATCCTGTCCCTTGTTTTCTGGGAGCAGAGCCCGATCCTGACCTGACTGTCCCCTCCTGTCAGGGAGTTGTGCAGAGCAAGAAGGTCCCCCCTGAGCCTCCTTTTCTCTGAGTCCCTTCCAGCTCCCTCAGCCACTCCTAGTGCTCCCGACCCTTCCCCAGCTTTGTTCCCTTCCCTGGACACGCTCCAGCCCCTCAGCATCTTCCTTGTCTCTCCAACTCTACATCTTGCAGCCCAGGAAGGTGGGAGAGAGAGACGGAAATACATCAATCACCAGAGCTTGCGCAAATGTAGATGCAAAATCTGGGATTTTTTATTCCTTATCTGCTGTTGGATCAGTCATAACTTCTGCTGGAGCCCCCTCCCAGCATGGTCAGAGGCAGCAGAGCTCTCCTGTGCCCTCAGGTCACCATCTCCTTTCCCATGCTGCTCCAGTGGTGCATCCTGCAGAAGAGAGCAGCTCCCTGCTGTGCCCATCCCAGCCTCCTTCCCAAACACTCTGAGATCCAAATGTAAATGGACAATTCCACGGAAAATCCACAGCTCAAGCAGCAGGTCAGGGATGTTGGCTGAAAGGCTGTTTCAGAGCCCAGAGAGAGACCATGCAGCCCAGAGGGTCTCAGCTTCCCTTGTTTGCTCTCGAGGAAGTTGGTTCTTGTGGCAATTTGTGCTTCAATAAACGTGAAATAAAATCCATTCTGCCCTTTCCCTGCTGGCGTCATCCCCATTTCCCTCTGTTTATCACATCATATCCATCGCCCCGGCAACCACAGCAGCCCAGGCAGGGATGTTGGTTGCAGGTGGGGCCTGTGCCAGCCCCACGCCCCAGCACAAGGATCCTGCTGTCACACAGGTGTCTCCAGTGGGACACACCACAGGGAGGGAGGGGGCTGGGAACAAACCAAAGATGGGAGAAAACAGCCACAGAAGAGGATGCTCTTGGCAGGAGCAGGTGCTGGGCTCAGGCAGCACCCACGGGAGTGACTCTGGAAGTGTTTCCTGTGGGATCTGCAGGTGTGGGCATCCGCCCCCACGGCCTGGCTCTGGCTCCAGGACAGACACAAACAGAACCCCCAGCTCAGACAGAATCCAGGGGCAGTTTGGGGACTTGCTCCCAGTGAAGGTCCCTCTCTGCACTCACTCGTGTCCTCACACCTCGTGGGACCCATCCTCTGCCTGTGCCTCCCCGTTCTGTCACCCTCCAAATTCACCCCTTCGCCCCTGCAGTCGGGAGCCCATTCCCGGTGGGTTCGTTCCATTTAGCCCTGTATCGGTTCGGATTCAGAGCTCGTTGTCCCACCGCTCCCAAGAGAGCTTGCGGACCCCACTGAGGACAGCGCAGCCCGCGGGGTTCCCCTTGCTCCAGGCTTCCCCTCCATCCAGGAGATATTCCCACAGCAGCGACAGCCCGATCCCAAGCTCCTCCCGCGGTCTCCGCCTGCCCCCGCGCGGCGGCTCCGGGCACGGACCCGCACCCACGGACAGACCCACGGACAGACCCACGGACAGACCCACGGACAGATCCACGGACAGATTCACGGACAGATCCACGGACAGACCCACGGACAGATCCACGGACAGACCCACGGACAGACCCACGGATAGACCCAGGGACAGACCCACGGACAGACCCACTGTCAGACCCACGGATAGACCCAGGGACAGACCCACGGATAGATCCACGGACAGACCCACGGACAGATCCACGGACAGACCCACGGACAGATCCACGGACAGACCCACGGACAGATCCACGGACAGACCCACGGACAGATCCACGGACAGACCCACGGACAGATCCACGGACAGACCCACGGACAGATCCACGGACAGACCCACGGACAGATCCACGGACAGACCCACGGACAGATCCACGGACAGACCCACGGACAGATCCACGGACAGACCCACGGACAGACCCACGGATAGACCCAGGGACAGACCCACTGACAGACCCAGGGACGGACCCACACCCACACTCACAGAGGGACACGCATCCACCGGGGAACCGTGCCCAGACACACGGACAGACCCGCAGCAGTTTGAGACAGACTTGAGAGGGAGGGAAGAACGACGGGAAGGATGGGAGGGAAATGCTCAAACACTGGGGGACTTTTACTTGAGAGAGAAGACTGAGTCTATTCAGAGGGTGGGGAGGCCCTGGCACAGGTTGCCCAGGGAAGCTGTGGCTGCCCCATCCCTGGAAGTGTCCAAGGCCAGGTTGCACACGGCTTGGAGCAACCTGGGGTAGTGGAAGGTGTCCCTTAAGCTTCTCGTGCCAATGGGGATGGGATGGATCCTATCTGTGCTGGAAATGGAACCTTCTGCAGTCTCCAGAGGCAGCCTCATCTGGATTGACCCTGGATTTGATCTGGATTGATCTCATGCCTCCTGCCCCACACCCTCTGTGGGCACCAGAACCTCACTGCCACGTGCCCAGGAGGGACACAAGGACTGTCAAGCAGCCAAGGGAGGGGATTGAATGCTGGGGTCACCAAGCCTTGTGCAAGGCTCCACTGGCAGAGTCAGTGAATGAAGATTAACCAGCCACAGGGAGTTGCTTCACCTCTTATCAGAAAGCTGCTCTCCCCCCTCTCCTGCAGTGACTCATGCTCTGCTGAGCCCTTCCCACCTCATCTGGGACATGTTACAGCCCTGGACCATACTCCCTCTCCATACAGATGGGGATTCTCGTGGAATGTCTCCTCCTCCTCCTCCTCCTCCTCCCTCTCCTTCTCCTCCTCCTCCTCCTTCTTCTCCTCTCCAGGTGTTTCTGCTTCTCAGGTAACACAGCCTGTCATCTAAGCAGGGCTTCCTTTGGCCTGTCCCCACTCTGGAGCCAGCCCTAGAAAGGAGATGCTCTCCAAAACCTCCCCATTTCCCAGAAGTTGTTCATGCCCATTTCTGCCTGCTCAGTTTGGCTGCCAATCCCCGCAGGCCAGTGCAACTCTGCCCTGCAAGGGGAAGGAGGCAGACACCCAGATTCCAGGGAGTGAACCCAGATCCATTGGTTCTTGGTGACGAGCTGCCAGCTAACATTTCTGAGGAGCTGAGCACGTGCCCCTCGCTTGGGTGAGGTTTAATTTAACCGTCTCAGAAGCACACACGTCTTTCAGAGCCAGGGATGGTGGTGACTTGAGGAGGGAGCAGAGCTAAATCAGATGTCAAACAATGATTCCTCCACACATCTCCAGGGACTGACAGCTGGAGTCACTCTCACCATCTGTCTTCCCGCCGCAGCCCCTAGAGAAGACACACTCTGTTAACTGTTCCTCCAGCTAACAATGGAGACAGCGAGAGAACAAATGCACTCATTTCCAGGCCTATGGATTTTCCATTCAGGGATTTCAGGAACATGCTCTGTTGGGGAACGTGCTCTGTTGGTCCTACTAGCAGGACCCAAAGCTCCTGTGCTGTTACAGGGACACCGATGAACTGTCTCCTTCCTGTCCTCTGCCCAGGGCACCCTTCGGGCAGGTGTGTCTGGGCTTTCTGATCCTCGGAGGAAGAACTCTCTGAAAGCATTTGTCTCGTCCTCACCCCAGGCAAGCTTGGAGACCAAAGGGGTTGGCCAGAATATTGGGACGCATGATAAAAGCATTTTGTCTCTAGATAGGACACATCTTCTCGGGAATGAGTCCAGAATTAATAAACCATCTTCCAGCAGCCAAGTGCATTATGTTAACTCAGAAGTAATGAGGTCGTGGGGAATCACCAGGAGTCTGGGACGAAGGAGGAGAAACCAGCTCAGAAAAGCACTGGATTATACCAAACCTGGATGCAAACCCTGCTTCTTTCTTCATGACTGAAACCACTTAACAGTTTGTGTTCCTGTCATTAGCGCTCCACCACAAGCTCCCAGGAAAGCAGAAGGGGAAAGGCCAGGTACCACAGGAACCAACCCAGCCCAGGGGGATGGAGGAGCTGGCGAGGGGGTGGGGGGCTCAGGAAGGTCTGACCTCAGCTCCCCCAGCAAAGGCCCCCTCGGGGATCCCAGAGCTCTGCCCTGGCCCTGCAGGGACCTGTCCCACCCTGCCCGCGGCCGGGGCTGTGGGCGATGCTGCTGTGCCTGGAGGAAGGGCTGCGGGCTCTGCCAGCCCAACGCACCCCAGGGAGCAGGAGGAGGAGGAGGCTGAGGGCACCCTCCTGCTTTCTCGAGCTTTCCCTCTCCACAGCAGCTGTTTCCAAAGAGTTCTTGTTCCTTGGTGGCAGTGCTCTCACAAAATGTGAGCAGAGCATCCCTTTGCAGAAGTTTTCCATGTTACAGGTGTCTGGGGCTTTGGGAAAATGACTCTGTGTTGGCGTGACATACAAATCAGAGTTCTCACATTGAAAGGGAGCTGAAGTGGGACAAACCCTTCTCCTCAGCTTTGCATATTCATTAATTATGATTTACAGGCTAATCCTGTGCCCCTCCCTGTGCCCTGACAGCCTCAGCACCCACCCACACTTCAATCACCTTTTTCCTTGCACACTCTGGCTTAGACCACCCACAGGACTGCCAAGGCCTCCTCCTTCCCCCTGCCCTCGGTGCTTCACAGGAGCCACCTCCCTCTGGGAGTCACTCAAGGGTGTGGAAAGCAGCTGGGAGCAAAATCCAGCTCTGAACATTCCTGTGCATGGAGGGCTCAGCCTCAAACCCCAACTATGGTCCAGCCGGAGCCAATCTCTGCCCTGCTGCATCTCTGCCACACTTTTCCCCAGTCCTTCTTCCCATGCTTGTGTTCTGGAAGGTTTTCCTCATCTTCCCCATCCAGCCACTCCAAATGTGTCTTCCTCAGCCCTTGCAGAGGTGCAAGAAAGTCTCTTTGCACAGGCATGGTGATGCCTCATCTTCCTCCTGTCCTCCCTGTGGGTCCCTGACCCGCATTCCTACTTCCACCCCCAGTATTGAGCTGTGCCATCAATCCACAGATCCCTAAAGCACTGCCTGCAGCAGGAGCATCATTCCAGGGCTGGTAAAAACTCCTGGAGGCTGCTGGACAGAGAGTTCCTGCCCTCACTCTTCAGGAACCCTCTGCCTTTGTTCTGGATATGCTCTTGGGCAATCCCAACACCTTGGAGGTTAATCCAGGTTCTTGTGCATGAAAACCAAGCCAGAATAAGGGATATTTCAGCTCTTCAAGCTGTAGGACACAGCAAACCCAACAGGCCAAGGGTTCAGACATGCCCCACTCAGAGCAGTGATATTTTATTCAGCACTGATTTGCAGGTCTTTGCATTCACAACAATATTGAAACAATTCTGGTTTCCAACAATGGTAAAACCAGGCTTGGGTGAGATGGGAGGGAGCTCATCCTCTCCCGGCAGCTCAGCTCCCTCAGCATTTCACATCAGAGCAGAGAACAACTCTGCAAACCATGAGCTGAAAAGTGACATACCACCCTCCTTTGCTTTCTCATCCATCAGCTCAAATTTTCCTCTTCCCCAGTTCCTGGAAGGCTCTCTTTGTAATTAACTTCCAGGAACGCGTGAGCCCCACCGTGCTGGGAGTTCCTCGGCAACAGAGATGGTCGAGCAGGACAATCCATGGGAAGCTGCTTTGGGAACTCCTGGCCTGAGCCCGGTGCTGCCCTCGGTCTCCCCGGGTGCGTGGACACGGATGGGCTCTCCAGAGAGGGCAGGGCCCGAGCACACCCTGACCCCCGGGGCTCCTCCCGCCTCAGCCCTGGCGACTCCCCCATCTCAGGGATTTTGTTCAATCCAGGTGCACTTTTTATTGGATTTTGTTAAATTAAACATATGATCCCATTTTATCTGACCCAGCTCTGAAGTCTCCCAGGCCCAGGCAAACTCTGCTGCCTCAGCTTTTCATTTCCATGTTTATTTACTGCCTTTCAGATCGCCTGGGCCGCATGGTGTAGCCTCTGATGAATAAATAACCGGTGCCCTTCCAGGCCAGATTGATTAGATGGATTTAATTAACGAGCCCAGCTCCCCTTGAGGACTATCCCAACTAAAATACTGGAACCAGCCAGTGTGTTACAGCGCCAGGACCTATTGATTTACGGGAATATGAACAAGGGATCATTTAGTGACTTCATCGATGCCATTACAAGAGGCTGCAAGGGGCTGGGTCACAGCTGGTTCATCACAAGGAGATCGTTCCCTCCCACAGCTCAGCCAAGTCGTGCCTGCAAACATCCATCCGTCCTGCCCACCCGGCTGGACCTGTGGCCAGAGGAATAGGGAACTGGAGCAGCCGACTCGGTCTCAGTGGGATTGAGCGCACACGGGCGCTGGAAACCACAGGGAAAAAAGGCAAAATCCTCAGGAGAGCACAGCGGGGGTTTCTCCACACCAGGGTCAAGCCTGGAGCTTTGCCGGGAAGGGGGAGCAGGGCAGGAACACCACGCTGGGCTGGGGTGGAGGGAGCTGTGCTGTGCTGGGGGGAGCTGCCAGGAGCAGCCTGAGCTCCCGTGTGCCCAGGACCATCTCTCTAAAGGGGACAGCCGTGTGACAGGGCGCTCAGCCCAGCTGTCCCCTCCCCAGCTCCACGGCAGACGGCAGCTCCCGCATAGACCTCACCCCGCCCGGCCCCGCAGCACCCCGGAGAAGGTGTCGCATGGGTTTATTAATTAATCCATTAAATTATCGCAGAAGTAATTGAGAGCCACGTGTCCCCCGTGCAGGTCCCTCCCCGCCAGCCGTGGCACGGGCAGGAGCCGTGACACGGGATCGGAAAATGAGCTGCCGTGGGGAGCATCCAGTGCCGAGCGTGCCGCGCCACCTGCCCTGTCCCTGTCCCCGCGCCGCCTGCCCTGTCCCTGTCCCCGCGCCGCCTGCCCTGTCCCTGTCCCCCCGCCGCCTGCCACGGGCGGCTGCCAGCCTCGTCGCGGTGACAATCGTCAGGTTTTAATTAGTCTCCAACACGACTCCTGTCACAAACACTCTGCTGGGGGTTGTTTGTTTTAATTTGATCAGGGACAGGCACAGAGAGGGGGAAGAAGGAAGGTAATTAAATTTGACTAAAAATCTTGGAATGCCATTAAAGCGGATGTCCTCATTTGCATAATCCGCTCCCCGCGGCGCCCTAAACTGCCACCAGTTTATTGTGACTCTCCCGAAGTGTTCCGCAGCAGCCGGGTGTGGATGACCGAGTCCCAGCCAAGGGACAGGGGAACACCTGGGTGCCATGTCCTGCTTGGGGGCAGGACACCGGGGGCACGGTGACAAGGCAAATACAGCCAGCTGTGCCTCCAGATCCCAGCCTCGGGAATGCCAAAGCTCCCGGAGATGTGGGTTCAGGCCCTGCACAAGGGCAGCCAAGCAGGAGGTGGTGCAGGGTCGGAGCGGGTGTCTCTCCTCATTTTGTAGCCTTAAACAGCAACTTTTGCCCTTTGTTGCTTCTCTTTCCCTATTTGTGTTTCCCTGTTTAACATGGAGAAAATGGTGTTCCCTGGCTGGCTGTCCACAGAGCAATTACCTGTAATTATTTCTGCTCATTGGCAAGTCGTTGCTAATGATGTTTGCTAAAGGTTTGATTATTATTGCAAACGCTGCTTCTACACCTGGAGCTGGGGCTGGAATGCTGGGGAAGTTTCTGGGAAAAGCAGAAACCCTGGTTTTCCAGGGAGGGGCTGTGCTTTATGGAGATATCTCAGTTGGAACCAGAGATTGTGACGCTGTTGGGGTGGGGTTTGTTTGGTTGGGGAGGTTTTTGTTATCTTGATAAAATAACAAATGTGATAAACTCACACCGGGTGACAAACAGGGGTTTGACGAGAGACAGTAAAAATCCTGGATAGTTTGGGAAGAAACATGAAATGCCACCAGCTCCTGGCTGGGCTGCAGAGGCAGCAGCACCTTTGTGAGAGCACCCACGGTGGAACTGCCTTTTCTAGAGGCACTGAGGGAACAGCGAGAGCAGGGCAGGGCAGCAGGAGCTGTTTGCCTGCCAGCTGTCCTACAGCACACACACTTCAGCAGGTGTGTTCCTGCCCTAGAAATCCTCTCATGGCCCCCAGCAGAAACAGGATGTCACAAGAATGAACTTGGGAGCAGGATCACGTCTGTTACCTGGGGGTGCCTGGATGCTGCCCCAGCTCCGGCTGCAGCAGCCACGTGCACTGAGGATGGACCAGCTGGGGGAGGAGGGGATCCCCTCCTGACCTCTGCAACCACAGTGAGGGATCTGCAGGACGTCATCATTCCAGTTAAAAACCATGGGACTGACACAGTGACTGTCACTAAAAGGAGAACTGGAGCATCCTCTGAGCACCTTGCCCAAATATCCTCCCATCCTGTGCCACTAAACCATCCCTGCTTCTAAGAAAGACTTGGTTTCCCACTTCCTTCAGCACCTGGGTCTTCCCCTTGCCACAAGGACTGCCTAACTTCACTTACCTACAGGATCTGGTCAGATTCGTGCAATCTGTTTCCAGCATGACTCTGCCTGTGTTTCTTCTTTAACTTTCAAAGTCCCAATTAAAGCAGTGTTGTCTCTCATTTGCCCACTTCCATCTCTTTTCTGCCTGAAGGATCTTCTCCTGCACGTGAGGACAGAAAAGGAATGCAGAGCCCAGTGAGGTGCCTCGGGCTGGGAGCTGCAGAAGGATAATCTGTGTTCTGATGTGGGCTGATCCCTCGGGATTCCTGCTGGGACCACTCACCATCCCACAGGACACAGGGCAGGGCCTTCTCCAAGCTGGCTGTGTGATCCCAAGAGGAGCCATGTCTGTCAAGGTGAAGTGCAGTGCTGGCAGGGCCAGGAGAACTGCACGGGTTCACAGCCTTTTCTTTTCTGTAAAAATGAATGGTTTTGTCCCAAATCTCTGTCAGTGGAGTCAGGCAGGGAGGATGCCTGAATTCCAGTCTTGTCCTTGACCAGACAATATCTGTTCTGCAGGAATGCTGAAATCAGAGTGCCTGTTTGTGTGACTGCCAGGCTGGGCAGGTGGTGTGGTCTTCATCCAGAGATGGGGAAAAATCTCCAGAGAAGCCAGGCCTGAGTGAGAACTGAGAGCTCATCCCAGTGGCAAACAAAGCAAAAGGAAAAGCTGGCTTGGTTTGCTCAAGCACAAAGTTATCCCGGCGGGAAGGGGCCTGCTGGAGCAGGGGCTGCCTGAGACACAACAGCAGAGCTCTGCCGTGGAGGTCACACCTTTGAAATCCTGGGATATAAATCTATGCCACAAGGTTGCACAAGCCTTCCCCGAGCCCCTCGGGGCTGTATTGTAACATTTGCTGGGCTGCACTGCCCAGAGGCTGAACCCGTGTGGGGAGGAGTCCAACAGCCCTACATCATCCCAGGCTTGGGAGGAGATGCAATCCCGGGAGCTGGACAAGGACTGCTGCCAAAGGGCGGGAAATTCTTGGACCACTAACAAAGCTTATGTTGAGAAATACAACCAGAGTGTAAAGATGCTGTGACAGCAGGGGGTGGATGATTGTACTGGGCATCACTTGTTTCTCCTGGGTTTTATTTCTCTCTCTTCATTTGCATTATAATCATTTTTTGTATTAATTGCTAACATGTTCTTATCTCAACCCACAAACTTTCCCTTTTCTTTCCCATTCTCATCCCCACATGGGGGATGGTGGGAGTGAGTGGCCGTGGTGCTGAGCTACTGCCTGGGGTTAAAAGCCTGATCAGAGTGCAGGAAGAGAAACCAGTTCACTCCTACCCTCCTGAAAAAGTTATTCCAGCCCACTGGAAGCCCAGCATGAAGATACTGCTTAAATCCCCTGGGACAAGAGGGTGTCTCCTGGCTGGGGCTGATTTAGGGCCAGGGGAGCATTCTGCCCATGAAGACAGAGAAGCTGAGGAGCACAGGGCCCTGTCCTGGCACGGGTGTGGTACAGAGTGAGGTGTATTTGTGAAGGGGCACGCTGGGTAGGTGAGGGTGGGGCAGGTAGGCTCCACCAGCCAGGTGCTACCTGTGCACTGAGAGCTGTGGTTGAGCAACACCTTTAAATATCCTTCTGCCAGGGCTGAGGTAACAGCCCAAGGATCCCAGGGACGGGCAAATGGTCAGGCTGGACAAGGATCATCCCTGTGCTGGGGATGGCCCTCACAGCCAGCTGGGATGGCTGCAGCTTCTCTTTGGAAAGAGAGAATCATCATTAATTTTCCCCAGATGCACATTTTCAAGTACCTGTAATGAAAGACAACTGTGCATGTTCCTCCCTGTAATTGGGCTGTTTGCACTCTAAATACAGTACAGCTTCTACCTGACTGGCTAATAAGGAATGATTTTCTCTCCTTTTATCTCTAATTAAGCCAAACTGAGCCTGGCATTGCTGCTCTGCAATCATTTCCCAATGCAGGGGTTTGTTAAGTTGTAGGGTTTGGTTTTTATAAGGTTTGAAAAGATTAATCTGTAATAATGTGAAAAATATCTGTTAATGAAACTTGGAGGATTTCAGTAAGAAATTGATTTTACATGTTAGTGTCTGCAAAGCAGGGGTTGGAGGGAAACACTCTTGGACTGATCAGCTGATGGTACTGAGCAAAGGCAGATTTGGGAGTGTGGCTGGAGTGAGCCCAAAAGCCCTGAGATGGCTCCAGCCAGCTTTGCAGAGGCTTTGGGGGTTATTTAGTGTTTGTACCCAGCACAGCATCGTGCAGAGGGGTGGGGAACCTCTTCATTCAATCTGCTGGGGACTTGGGACTGGGGAATAGGGACAATGTGGGGCAGGACAGGGCTCCCTGTGGGACTGGGGTCCCTGAGAGCTCACACCCCTCCATCAGTGGGATGCCTGGGTGGGCCTGTGGAGTGCTCACATCCTGCTGGGACCCTGCAAGATGAGATGCCAGCTTGGCCTCCATGCCAGGATGGGGAGGATATCCCCTCCATCCCAGTGCTGGAGCCCTGGCCATGGGTGGATTTGAGATGAGCCAGGGCTGCCCTGATACCTCTGCTCATTAATGCTAAAAGCCAGAGCAGTGCTACTGCTGCCAATCCCACACTTCAGCCAAGCTCAGAGAGGGATTTCT
Source organism: Irena cyanogastra (assembly GCA_013397155.1). Classification (NCBI taxonomy): domain Eukaryota; kingdom Metazoa; phylum Chordata; class Aves; order Passeriformes; family Irenidae; genus Irena; species Irena cyanogastra. The sequence continues at coordinate 1,498,079 of VWZV01015496.1, forward strand.
TCCTCTCCAGGCTTTAATCTTGCAGCCTTCATCACCATCATCTTCATCTACTCCAGCATGCTCCACCCCATTCCCATCACTACTTCCAAAGCAGCAGCCAGAGGTATCTGCTCCAGGGAATTTGCACAATGTGGTTCTTCTTCACCAGCATCACTGATGCTGGATTCTCATCTTCCTCCTCCAGGTGCTCTCCCTGCTGCAGGTGGCAATGCCAGGAGAACCCCAAACCCTGGCAAGGCCCTGGAGCACAGCTGGATGTGGAAAATGCTGGGTTTGAATCCCTTCACCCACGCAGGGGCTGCCCCAAGGCCACACATTGCTCAGCATTGGGCTGCTCCAGTGCTGGAGAAGCCCTGAACACGGAGTTTCCTCATCAGCCAGCAGATCTTGTTAGTACTTTATTAATTGCACGGATGGGAAGAGCAGCCCCGATCCAAGTCAAACAACTGCTGCAGTTTCATATGATACAAAACAAAAGTCTCTTAAATACAAAATACCCAGCTCTAAGTGAGCATCACCTGGTGCTGAGTTCTGCCACCAGAGTTATATATTAATATTCCACCTGTACAAGTATTTATAGATAGAAAAAAAAAAGAAACACTTTAAAAAAATATCAGGAGAAAATTCACTCCCTCACATGTTAGTTATATATATATATATATATATATATATATAAAATACATATATATAAAAACACAGACTAGAGGCTGACTTGTGCTTTTCTTTTTACTAAAAGACAGACAGTTATGGCCAAACTGACACTGGGGGTCCCCAGCTCATGGGTCGTGTTGCCTTCCAGTTGGAACAACATCTGGGAATTTGGGTCCCTGCCTGAATGGAGAAACCAGGTCATCTCCTGGGTGCTGACAGCTCCAGTGGTGGAAAGGGGAATGGATGTCTCTGCAGGGAGTAGGTGGGCACAGGCCATGTGTACCTGCCCAAAGAGGGGTGAATCCCAAACAACTGCCCCTCCTGCCATCCCTCCTCCCCCTTCGGGTACGGCCCTCAGCACTGAGGGCAGCACAAAGGGGGAGCTGCTCTGGGGAGTCTCTCCCCACCTGGATGCCTCTTTCAGGCATTTCCCCTTCCCACCCAGGCACAGCTGCTCCAGGGCTCCAGCAATGTCCCATGCAAATAACAGGTCGGCTGGTTGAGGATGGCCTAGGCTTGGAACATGGTCCATCCTCCCCTCCTCTCAGTGACACCCAGTGCAGAGAGAGGGCTTCTAGCCAAGGAAGAGCAAGGCACGGGAGTACAGGGCTGCTTCTTCCATGAATTCAGCACCAATGCTGCAACAGGTTCCATCTGCCCCTCCACAGGGGCTGGCACCTATGTATCTATAGGCAGCCCCCTCCTCCCACAACGGCAGCCTCTCCAGTACCACACAGTGACTCCCTGGCTGTCCCCACCGGGTGACACCACACACACAATCCCCCCCCTCTCTGCCCACCCTCCACTTCCCAACCCCGCACTGCGACCTGCGGACACGGCCCCATTTTCCCCGCTCGCTCCTCACTCCACGCTCCTTCCCCCCTGCTGCTGCTCCTGGCTTGTGTGGGGGGCCCCAGCTCCTGCCAGAGGCTGCATTCAGGGGTCACCCCACGGCCACTCTTTCCCTCTGCTCCCCCGCCTCTCCTGCAGGACACCACAGCTTCCCTCTGTGGCCACCCCGCCCCGCAGCACCCGGGCGTGGCACGGGACTGCCCAGCCTGGGGTGAAAGGACGTTTATAAATATGTGCCTCTGTCTCCCCCTCCACAGGCACTGCACCACACCGTGCTTCCTGCCGAGAGCCCCAGTCCGGATCTGATGGCAAGTCCACGTGTGAAAGGACAGAGCGTCTTCCTGGTGCCTCAAATCTTTGTCTCGGGGCCGTTGGGACTCAGGGCTGGGAAAGAGTCTCGGATCCTCGCCAGCTCCATGGCACAGAGGTGGCCAAAGACCCTGTTATACCACTCGGGAGACCGGCCCCTGGAAAAGGGAAGAGGCAGGAGGGGGTGAGTGGGCAGGAGAGATCCTGGCAATATCATGGAGCAGCACATCCTGCGGCTCCATCCCCTCCCCAGAGGGTCCCGTTACCTGAGGTCAGCCCTGCAGATGTGGGTCACCCGGGAGCGGCCCATGGCGCCGGGCTCGATGAGGTACTGGGACGTCAGCACGATGGCCTTGACACCTCCCTCCACTGGCACCTTGTCGTGCTCCACCGAGAGGGAGCTGAGCAGGCAGGCTCCCCGCGGCAGGTCCGTGCGCCAGCGCCTGGGACAGAGCAGCAGTCACCGCCTGCCCACCGTGGGGCCCACAGCGAGATCAGACAGTGGGGGCCCCACCCAGCCCGGGAAAGAAGGAGGAGATGGGGCTGGAGCAGAGGGGATGTGCCAGAGCAAGCCCAAAGCCCCGCGGGTGGCGGCCGCCCTCACCGGAGCACCATGCAGTCCCTGCGCGGGTGCGGGGCCATGCTGTCTGTCACGTAGTGGTACACCTCCATGTCCTTGTCCAGCGCCTCCACCACCCTGCTCTGCAGCAGGTCCTCGTCCCACAGGTGACGCTCCCGCAGCACTCGGTGCAGCACCGTGGCAGGAGGGGCCTCAACATCTGTGGAGACCTTCCACAGGCGCAGAGGGTGTCCGTCCCCAACCTGAGGGGACCAGGTGAGGGTCACACAGACTGTCCCACAGGAGCCCCAGTGCTAACCCCTGAGCAGCTTCGCTGATGGCTCCCACTGCCACAGAGCAGCACAGTCCCATCTGCTGGCTAGTGAGGGATGGGGTGGGACCTGCTCTGGCTACTGGAGAGCTCCAGATACACTTCCCTGCATGTTCTCAAGCCCCTCCACACAGTGGCATTTACCTTTTTGCAGGACAGCTCCGTGTTGAGGGGCCCCGGCGTGCTCAGCCATCCCTTGAATTTCTCTGATGACTCTTTGAGCAGGTTCTGGACACTCTGCTCAAAGTAGGAGTGTAAATCCTTGCTCTCCCCCTGGCACACCAAGTCAGCCAGGGGATGGGGATAAGCATCTGCAGCCATATAGGAGCTGCTCAGCTGCAGCAAGATGTCGTGGGAGACCTGCAAGTCAAAAGCACATGGATGTTCAGTGAGGCAGAGAAATCCTGTAGGGACTTTATGAGTGGTCCTGGACAGACAGAGAACCGTAACTCATCCCCCAGGGAGTGGGGAGAATGGACATATAGCCTTCACCACCTCCTGCCCCAGGACATAGCTGGGCTTGGCTCCAGGGTGAATGGCTGGTGGCTGCTGTCCCACTGAGGGAAAGACGCCCTCAGCTCGCCCCAGGACCAGCAGCTGCCAGCAAGGTAACACTTCCCAGCAGCACTGGGCTGGGACACCATTGCAACCTACCTGGAAGAGCTTCTTGCAGTCGCTGATCATGTGGGAGAGCCCCTGCGTGGCGGCCATGTTCTCATTGAGGTCCTTCTGGTCTGGCTTCCCCATGGTGCCCCTCTTGTGTATGGCCCTGTGGGGGATCAGGTAGTGCTGGCACCGGTGGGCACCTCTAGATCCCCTCATTTGTGTCACAGAGCAGAGCAACAGCCCCTCCATGTCTCACCATTCCCTGCTGGCCCCCTCCCACAGCAGGCAGGGAAGGGGTGCTGGGGAGCTGGGGCTCAGCCAGCCCTTACCTGGGCGATGTGCTTTCCTTCTTGGACACGTTGAGGTGGAAGATGGAGGGGGCCAGGCACACAGCCAGGTTCCCAGCCGTCATCTGGTTCTCCTCAGCCGAGGCGATGTCGCTCAGGAAGTAGAGCAGGGTCTGCAGCACCTCCCGGTTCTCGTCTGGCATGAGGATGACGGCCGCCTGCACCGCCTGCAGCCGCTGCTCCTTGGACACGACTGTGGGCATGGGCAGCATCAGCGGGGCGTCCCCCCAGCCAGCACCCACACGCTCCATCCAAACAGAGGGACCCCTCCTCCCCAAAGCCCTGAGCTGCCCCCAGCCCGGCCCTTACACTGGTAGATCTGCAGGAAGGTGTCGGTCAGCTTGCTGGTGAAGATGGGCTCGGGCAGGTCGCGGAAGTATTGCTTCAGCAGGTCGGCCACGTCGTACGCTGACTGCCCCGAGTAGTCCACGTTGTCGGGGCTGGTCTCGTTCATGTGCCGCAGCGCCTGGATCCGGGACTTCACCCCGGACTTGCGGAAAATGCCAACCTGCCGGAGCAGAGCAGGGCATGGTGAGCGGGCACCAGCCTGGGTGGGCACCTGTGGGACAGGCAAAGACGCTCCCTCCCCAAAGGGATCATCCCTGAACCCAGAGAAGACAGTGAGTGAGGGACAGCCAAGCGGATGCTGCTGGGTTCCCACAGACTCCCACTTCAGCACACACCACAAGAGGTGAACAAAAGGACCCTTAAAGCTTTTTTTCCCCCAAATCCCAGTGCTGCTGCCCAGCAGCCGCGGCCTCACCTGGTCCAGGCACTGGCTGCGCAAGTAGCGCATGGCCTGCTGGATGCTCTGGGGCAGGGGCTGCCCCGTCCGCTGCACGTTGACAATGGGTGGTACCCCAAAAACCATCTTGTCCCTGTAGTCAGGGACTTTACTCCGCTTCATGAACTTGGGGACAGTCCTGCAGAGTGGGACAGAGAGACATCAGTGCAATGATTGGTGCCCTCAGCACCTCCTCACAGACAGAACAGGACTCTGGGAACACAAACACACACACACATTTCTACAGTGTTTGGAATACAAGCAAGGCAGCTTCCAAGCAGGAATGGCAGCACCTTTTATTAAGCTAAAATATTTTGATACTTGGCTATGAAAAGACAGCACTATCCCACTCTCTTATGTTGCTGCAGCACTTTTAATGCCCCACAAACACCTGCAGCCCCCACAGCGGCAGACAATGCCAGGAGCCCCCCTGAAAGCCAGGGTGAAGCCAGGAGCCTGGCGCTCAGCTCTGGCTCACACTTGCCAGGGCAGACAGCCCTTGGTTTAGCTTTTCCCCCTCCAGGCTAGGGACACAGCACGAGCTGCAGCCTGTGGGCCCCATCCTGGTCCCCCTCGCCCCAGCTCACCACGTCCAGGCCTGCTTGTGGGGCACGGAGTACTTCTCCATGATGGCTGTGAGCCGGAGCAGGGAGCACTTCTGGAGCAGGTTGAGCTGGGCCGATGACTGGCGGTTGATCTCCAGCGAGGCCGAGTTCAGGCTGGGCCGGTGCGAGTTCTGGAAGCTGTGCCAACGCAGCTTTCTGGGGATACAAGGGACATTCCCAGCTAAGGAAACCCCCACTGCTCTCCACTCCTTCATGGTTGCTGCCACATCACCCCACGGCACCAGCCGAACTGGGTGAGGAAAGCCAGAACTCGGCAACAGCCATAGCTCTCCTGGGAGAGCCCCAGGGAATACCAGCACAGGGGAGCCACGTGCGTTTACACTTGCTATTAGTTAATGAAAAACCTTTTAATCACGGGTCTGTGCAGGCAGACAGGGCCGGCAGTGCTGGCAGCGGTGGCAGTGGTGTCCTGCGGCCACCAGAGCGCACCAGCGCCCCGCGCTGCGCTCCGCTGCCCGCACCGTGCGGCTCCGGCAGCACTCCCCTCCCTCCGCCCGCTTCTGCCTCCGGGGAGGAGGCGATCATCCAGCCCCCGAGGACGGGATCGGGCGGTGCTCCCCAGCCCCGTGGGCTGTGCACCCCTCCCTGCTGCAGCAGCCCCGTCCTTGGGAGTGTTCACGGCCAGGCTGGACGGGGTTTGCAGCAATACGGTCTAGTGAAAAGTGTCCCTGTCCACAGCAGGGAGGGTGGAACGAGATGGTCTCTAAGGGCCCTTCCCACCCAAACCACCTCGGGATTCTGTGATACCTGCAGGGTCTTGTGAGAGATGCTCCTACCCCCGAATCCCGGCGCTCCCGTGTCTCGATCTCTTCAGCCTCGTTGAGGGAGTTCCCAGTACTGTCAAAGTCACTGGCAGAGGTGCCAACATCCGACATGGACTGCTCTTCGAAATGCAGATTGGAGGGCTCCCCTCCCGAGTCCGACTCCTCCTCATCCTCCTCTTCCTCGCCCCCTTCCTCTCCATCCAGGCCAGGGGAGACGGCTTTACACCAGAGCTCCACCTTCTGCTGCAGCCCCCACACGTGCTGCAGGATGTCGTCGAGGTTCTCGTAGGTGACCTCCTCGTCCTTGCAGAAATCCTCGCTGCTGCCGAAGTCCGGCACGTTGTCGTAGACGCTGACGCGGCTGCCCAGGGAGCTGCAGGAGCCCCGGCGCCGCCGGGCGAAGCCCCTCGGGGAGGACGAGCCCTCTACGCTGCTGCTGCTGCCACCCCCAGCCATCCCCACGGCCACGCTCCCTTTGTTCCAGTGGGTCAGTGAGCTGCCGGCCAGGGGACACAAGCTCTCGATGGAGAGGGATTTGGGGAAGGTGCCGGGCTTGTGGTCACAGGGGATATAGACCAGGCAGTCGCCATGGCGAGCCCGGCGCTGGCACTCGGCAGCAGCCCAGGCTCCGCCGGCGGCGGCGGCTGTGTCTGTGTCGTAGTCCTCCAGGTAGACCCCACTGCGTTTGGGGTCAGAGCTTCCCTTGGTGCCCCCGGGGCCGAGCAGACGGTTAGTCCTGTATGATACCGAGAAGAAATGTTTTTTGCTGTGGAAAGGGGCAGGTGTCCCTCTTTTAGAGGAGTTGGTCCTGGTGGCTGCAAGGTCCCCGTCACTCTTCAGAGAGTCCCATCCTGGTGGGAGAGTGGCGCTGCTGTGTGGAGCCACCCTCCTGTCCGGGCTGGGTTTCTCCTTGTCCTTCCTCCGCAGGGACTCGATCCGCTTCAGGAAGCTTCGAGACCGTCGCTTCTTCAGCTTCTCCTTAGAGCCCTCTCCCTGGCCCGAGGGCTGCTCCGGCGCAGAGCCCTCGCTCTGGCTGCAGCTGGAGGCGTTGGCAGTGGCACGGAGAGGGGACAGGGGCTCAGATGGCACGGTCACAGTGCCCAGCGTGCCGCCCGTGCCACCCACGCTGCCCACACTGCCCGTGCTGTGCAGGGATGTGGCCTCAGGGTTGGTGCTGATGTCCGTGAGGATGCTCTCGCGGCTGGACACCGGGTGCATGGTGCAGCTCAGGGTCTCTGAGCCCTGGGACAGGACGTCGGCGGACCCCACCCGTGACCACCTTTTGCTGTCCCTCTGGAAGGCCCACCGGTTGCTGATGGCACACGTGTCTTCCTCCTCAGAGTCTTCATTCTGTGGGTGGTTGAGAACAGGGGATTACCAATTGGTTGGAGCTGAGGAGGTTCAGCACGTCTCCCACCTCAGAGGGGCACGGCCACCAGCATGGCCCCAGATGGGAAGGAGAGCAGTGTGTTCACCCCCTTGAACCAGCTCGGGACCCCTTTGGCAGTGGAGGCCTCCAGGAGCCACTCTGATTGCCAGGGCAATCCCAGAGCTCCCCAGGACACTGCTCCACCATCGAGCACATGATCTCCTGCACCCCTCAACCCCTCACCTGCCTCAAGCATCCAGGACTGACCTGTTTACGCTGAAAGTGAACATCCAGCTTCATGGAGGCACAGGTGTTCAGGGTCATCAGCCTCCTGCAAGAAACAGAGTGGCTTTACGCTGGTCCCAGCCCCTGTCCCAGCCCTGCTGTGGTCACAGGGATGGCTTTGGCTTCTTTTGATTTTCCTGCCTTAGGGCCTTGGCTGTGCCTGTCGCCTGTCACCCACTGCTTTGGCTCTATGGTCAGAGGGACACCTGACTAGCAAGGGGACAATGCCAGCAGATGGTAGCCCAAGCCAGGCAATGCCCATGCCAGCTGCTGGGGCCACCAGTTCTGCAAGTGGGCAGGGATGGTCTGCTCCAGGCTATTAAAGCAAAATTGCCTCAGAAGCTCCTGTGCCCCAGACAGGGAATGACTAAAGGACCTGAAAGCTCAGAGGGGGAGGGACAGGCAGAGACCTCTCATCACCTTCTGCACCTCACTGCACCCAGGAAATGGCACGGGGATCCCCTCCTGCCCAGCACAGCAGCCTCTCTGCTGGGAAACAGATAGGAAACAGACCCCGTTCCCGCCTCTTCTCTGTTCTGGGTGGGAGGGATGGCGTGGAGCCAGTGCAGGGACATGGGTGTGATGACGTGTCCCGAGAGCCAAAGCAGAGCTGAGTCACCCACAGCACTGAATGACACACGGCCCACCCAGACTGACCATCTGGTCAGTGCCCCGCTTTGGGTGCCAGCTCTGGCTTGCTCTGCCTGAGTCCCCTACACACTGCTCCCTGCACACCAGCCCTGGGCAGCTCCCAAACCTGCCGTGCCCAGGTGGAAACACACAGCTGGGCTGCATTGCCTGGTACTGGGACAACCAGCATCACACAGAACATAAAATCCTCTTGTTTCCCTGGAGCCACCCAACACCAGCAATGTTCCCTGATCGGAACAACTGAGTTCTCACTGCAGAGGGAGTGACAGTGCTGGAGCGGGCTCTGAGCCCAGCCAAGGTGCAAGGCAGGGACCCTACTAAGCTCACCACCCCATCAGGCACACCCCTGAGCCCACCATCCCATCAGCCTGGGCCGCTGCCCTTGTCTGTGCCACATCCCTGTGCTGATTCCATGTATGGGGGCAGGGGGGAGCGTTACCTGCACAGGGATTTGAGGGAATCCTGGTCCAGGAAGCTGTGGTCCTTCTTCACAGCACTGATGTCAAGAGGGAATAACGACTCTGGGGAAGGAAGTGACATCAGTGGCAAATCCCGAGCCAGCTGCTCCATCAGGGACGAAGGGCAGCAGTGGGCATGGGAAGGGGAGGAGAAGCCGAAGTGGCTGGAGATGACCTGGAGGTGGTGCATGCCCAGGGTCCCTGGGCACAGCTCTTCCCAGGTACATTAGGTGAGGGTGGTAAGGCGCCCAAGAACCTCAATTCAGTTCCCTGCTCATCCCTGTGCAGAGACAGCTCTGCTGGGATTGTGCATGTGGGACCCGGACCTTCAGCCCCAAGGGTCTCAATCTATCTGTTCATGAAGCCATGGAGTGTGATCACGGCAGGAAGGGAAACAGAGGGAAACACGTGGAGGATGTGGGAAGTTGTGTGGACAGAGGCTGGAGAAGGGCTGGTTGATTCACAGACTGCAGCACCAGCACCGCTCCTCACTGCCCAGCTGTGAGCACTGTCTGGGGCCAGCACCTGGGGCTGGCTATCCCGGCAGGAACCCGGCCTGTCCTTGCACGTGGGGCCTGCCCCCCAAAATAGGCACTGGCAGCAAACAGGCTGCTCGTAAAGCCATCAGCGGGGAGCTGGTGCTGCAGGGGCCGGGGAAGTGCCCGGCCGAACAATGGCCACGGCAGCGGCCGCCGGAGCCCCGCTTCCCGCTATTGTCCGGCCAGACGGGGCTGCAGCCGCCGCTCCCCGCACCAGCCGGGACCACGATCCCACCGTGGCTTCCAGATAAACACAGCTGAGCCTGAGGCAGGAGCCACCACCACCACAGCCACCCTGGGCGCCTGGCACAGGAGCTGGGAGCAGGAACACTGGCTGGGGAATGGCCGTGCCCCATGCCTGGGGAGGCACAGGGACATGGTCTGCTCCAGGCAGGGCTCGCTGAGTGCTCAGGAAGGACAGGCTGGAGCAGGGCAGGGGTTGTGGCCATGGGGAGGGACAGAAGGAGGGAGAACATGCTCGCTCTCCACATTACCTACGCTGGCTGCCCCTGCGCTCCCACCCACGGCAAACACTCCCTGAACCACTTCAGAGCTGATGGCTCTCCAAAGCCTGGCTGCCCTTGGCCAAAGCAGCTGCCCCAGGATTCCTCAGAGCCCTGCCTGAAGGGGAAAAGTTCAGGAATGCAGGGAAGTTAACTGGCTGGTTCTCCAGGCTGTGGCCAAAGGCTCAAAGTGTAACAAACAATCATATAATCAGTGAACAATCTCCTCTGTCTCCTCCTCTCCCTGGAGCTGTGGGCGCTGTCCCTGCAGCCCCCCTTGGAATCTGGATGAGATCAAGGCTCTGAGCAGGTACAGGGCAGGGTCAGTGGCAGAGGCAGCTCTCACCTTCGTACAGCTGGGCATACTGGGGGAATCCCGCTGCCCGGAGCCAGTCACACGCTTTCTTGGCTTCAATTTCTGCAAGAAAGCAAAGAACCAGCCTGAGCATCCTGCCAGCTGCAGCAACGCCCTGAGCACACAGCCCACTCCCCCCAGAGCCCTGACACCGTCCCATCTTCCATGTGCACAGAGCAGAGGAGATGCAGAGCCAGGGGTCCTGAGCAAACAGAGCTCAGCTGCAGCTCTCTGCCAGTACCGGGCAAGGAGCAGGAGGTGACAGTGATGCCACCTGAATGACAGGGCCACAAGACGCAGTTTTAACCTTCTGATGAAACGTTTTGTTTCTGAACCCACCAAACCAAACACAGTTCTTGGCCAGGCAGGAGAGGAAGATCTTTCTTTGTAATCATCAGTTCCGAGCTCGTCAAAGCTCGGTGCTGATCACTTCTGCAAACATCCCCGAGCAAAGGCTGCCAAAGGAGCCCTTCCTCCCCACCTCCTTCTCACCACCCAGCCCTCCCCACCTCTTCTTTCAAGCTGGTGTTTGTCCCAGTCAGCACCAAATCCCTGGTGGGGTTCTTCACCCCTCACCCTGCTGGTTCCCACCCCTCACACTCCATTGCTCAGATGAGCCCACTCAGCAGCCAGCAGTATTTCCTGGGAAATTCCTCCAGTTTAGAGAACCTGAGGGAAAACAGCCCAGAGCTCCCGCGGCTGCAACAAGTCATTGCCAAGTGTCAGCACCCATTGGCCCGATGACATTTCTGCTGCTGAGGGTGACAACATTTGACCTCAAGAGTAGAAAATGCCTTGGCAGCCTCAGAGTGTGATCTGTCCCTCCTGGAGACAGCATCCAGCACAGAGTGGGCTGAGGCCAGACCCACCCAGCACTGGAATACCCTGATTCCATCCCCATCTGCCCACTGCCTCAGCCCAGAGCTCTGGCTACAGTTTGCATTCCCAATTCCAAACTTATAGAAGCAAAAAAACCCCTCCAAATAAGCAGCTCAATTCAGGACAGGACTAAGCCAAAGCCCTGGACCAAAATACTTGGCAAGTTTTGGGAAGAAGTTTTGGAATGAGTATCTGGATCTGGGTCCAAACCACACAGCTGTCATTAACCGTGCCACAAGTCCTGCCAAAACCCAGGGCTGACCCCTCCTGCCACCAACAGGGCTCAGACCCAGCAGTCCCAGGGGAGAACTCAACCCTGGAGCTATCCTGGGTCAGCTGGTCCATGTGGAGCACCACATCCCTCCCAAAGAACCCAACACTCCTGGCTGCATCTGTCCAGCAGGAGGGCACCAAGACTGGTGGTCCCTGGGAATGCTCTCTGGCCATGCCAGCTCTGGAAGCAGATCCTTCCCACACTCCTGGAGTGGGCAGAACCCAGGGACAGGCATTTCCCACAGCCCCTGCCAATGGACCTGCCAGTTCCTGCTCCTGCCCACTCTGCTCCCAATGGGAATTCCATGGGGCCAATCCCAGCCAGCGACTGCAGCTGCGTGTGCCCCAAGCCACGAGCAAAACCACCAACCTCCCACCTGTGCCACGGCTCCTGCCCCAGGGATGGGTCTGGTGGAGGGCAGCAGGAGCAGGGCCGTGGCTGAGCTTACCCCTGCCCGCAGCGGGGCTCAGCTGGAACCAGAGCATGGCCGGGCACTGAATGGAGCCACACCAGAGCCTGGTGACAGCCAGCGTGACCACGGCCACCCCACCAGGCCGGGAGGGCTGGGAGCAGGCAGGGCCCAGGGCTGCAGCAGGATGCTCTGTGCAGGAGTGGGCTCAGCCACCCATCACCGTGGTGGAAATGCGGAGTCAGAGCACGACATTTCCTTCCCTCCGCCACCTCCCCCACGCACGGGCTGGCAGGGGGCCAGGGCCCCAAACCTCCACCTCTCCTCTCCTCTCCGGGAGCCAGATCCCAGCCTCTGCCTGCTGTGGCAAGTCCTGTATGCCCCCAGAGCCCCTCAAAGAGGGAGAAGCCCCCTAGAGCAGGGGGATGTTTGACCAGCCCAGGCTGAGCCCTCCTCATGTAGAAGTGCTGTCACAGAAAAGGTTTCCAATGTCCTGTCCCACAGGGAGCCAGCAGCCAGCTTCCTCCTCTTCCCGCCCTTCCCATGGACGTGCTTTCCCAGGGAAGTGCAGGAAAGGCCAGGCAGGCAAACACTCCTGCCGTGGGGCATGGCCGGACACTGGGCACAGGGTCACCCATTCCAGCCTGTTCCCAGCCCTCCCTGGCACCTCTCAGGAGCCTCACTGTCGGGCAGGGTGATGGGACCTGAGCCCAGCACACATCCCTGGCTGCAGCCTCCACTGGGAATGCAGCCTGAGCCCAGGGATTGCTGCCCAGAGCCCCTCCACCCTGCCCCCAGCTCAGCCTGAGCCCCAGGCAGCAGGGACAGAGATGGGTTCCCAACATCTCCAGATGCCAGGATTCTCTGATGTCTACTGTAGGCTCATCAAACACTACACCCCCCTCAGCAGGGCACAAAGAGGGTCTCTTTGCCTCCACTGGTCAGAAAACAATTTCCAAGAACTTATAGCAACTCAGTATCTTTGAGATCTGTGGTTTAAATGGTGCAGAAATCGTCCCACTCCAGTTGCATAGCAGGAGGAGCAGGCACAGGGTACAGGCAGAGTCCATGCATTCCTGAGAAACAAGGGGATAAATCCCACCGGCTCCTGACTGCAGGCAGGGAAGGTAGACCAGCAGCCCCATTATGTTTCATACTCCAGAGGAATCTCTCCACGGGAGATGAGCCCTCAGGAAATGCCTGGACAACCCCACGGGGGAAACCAGCACCAACACCTGCAGTGGAAAAAGCTCCCAACAGTGCACAATCCTATGAGCCACCAGAGAATCCTCCCCCAGCAAAGCCTCTGCCCTCGTCCAGCAGCTGTTGAGGCTGGATGGTGTTTCCCAAGGAAAAGGTTTCCACAGTAGCTCTCCCATGCCCTGCACCCAGCAGGGGCAGAGACTGTAACCCAAGTGCCACCATGGTCCATCAGAAATGCCCCGAGTGGGCCCAGCCCCCCAGCCAGGGAACTCTGACCCCCACAACACTCCCAGGAAGAGGTGGAAATCAAAAATGAAGGAAGAGAAGAGGTTCTCATTGTTCCAGAAGAAAAGGATGAAAACCAACATTGAAGTGGAAAAAAAAGGACAAAGTTCCCCAGTCCCCTTGCAGTCACGGCACTGTGGCATTTCCCTGGGGCAATCACTCCAGCAGGAATGGCTCCTGGCTGTGGGATGTCTGGAGCCTGATAGCTCCTTCTCAAGTGCTTTTGGTGCTCCATCCACCCCACCCTGGCCTGGAACAGGAGTGCACAGGGAAAAGCCCAGGACATTCCATAAAAGCCCTAAAATAAGAAACCTGGAACACTGGAGGCCAGCAGAATTACAGGCAGGAAAGCCACTTGCCAGAACCCCAGCCCTGCACTTTCACTTTAACAATCCAAACTGACAAGAAGTGCCAGGCCAGGCTCTCAGCTTCCCACTGCAAGGTTCCAAATCCCCATAAAACGTCCCACACAGCCAATTAGTGTGCGAGGAGAAAACCCCGCCACAAAATCGCTCGCACGTTACCTCATGGAAAGCTGGAAGCAGCTGCCTGGCACTGCGGGGGCAGCTTCAACCCCAGCACCAGGGGGAGGAAATTGTTCTTTTTTCTTTCATTTTGGTGTGATTTCTTTCCATCCTGCCTGAAAGTAAAACTGCCTACAAACAGGGACTTTCCTTCCCGGCTATAAGTAGAAGTTTCTTGCCTGCTTTTTACAGGAATGAGAGAAAGTCCCAACACCTCTCCTGAAGCAGGGGGATGTGCCTTCAATGCTAGACAACATGAGGAGCTGAAGCAGGTGTCCCATGGGAAAGGTGTATCCTACTCATCCCTAAGGTACCTGGGACAGAGGGACTGACTCTGCCTGGAGAAACTGGAGCTGCCATCCTGAACAGGGCATCTCTCCCACAGCAGCCAAGGGCCAACCCCAGACCCTCCCAGGGGACTTTGGAGGAAGCCCCCACGGTGTCCTCTCAGCACTGGGCACAGCTGGAACTCACTGCCCACCCAGCTCTTGGGGCAGGAGGCACACAGAGCTCCACACAGCCAAGGGCATCTGCCAGGCACGGGCACCTCCTGCTTCCAGCTCCCAGCTCCTCTCAGCAAAGTGCAGAGATTTTTGAGCTGCCAGCACAGACATGGACAGGGCACATGGACAGGAATGAGGAATGCTCTTGGATGTTCTCCCAGACACGGCATGTTTCCATAATTAACCTTCACACAGTAAATAGGTCTCACAAGCTTTGGGAACTGTTCCTTGCTATGTCACCAATCAGGAATTGCTCAAATGCCTCCTTCACCTCCAGCCCTGAAATGTCTGCCCCAAGGGCATCGCTCCCTGGGGATGGCACCTGGCAGGGGAGATGGCAGCAGAGCCCTCTGCCACCCCACTCCTGTCCCAGACAGCTGCTGGGAACACGAACACGAGGGACATCCAGGGGTAAAAATGACCCTAGAGGTGGCACGGGAATTGCTGGATGGTGTCTGTGATACTGGCTGGTACAACCCAGACAGGAACCCCTCTGGCCACCACGGGGCAGGGAGGCTGTAGCTGTTGGGTGTCTGGATCAGATCTGGATCATAATCCATGCAGGCTGGGCATGGAGACCTCCAGCAGCACCATCAGAGCCCCCCAGAGCACACCCCCGCCTTATCTCTGCCCTGCTCGTCCCTCCCCTGGGCTCCAGGGCTGTGCGTGACCACCCTTATCAGCTGAATGTGGTAGCTCTCATTTCCTCCCCTCAAACGAGCCCAACAGCAGCCTCAGGTCTGGTTTATTCTGTTATGAAACCCCAACCAGCCCTTCGCACCCGCAGCGTGCAGAGCTTTGTGCTGCACAACGCAGGAACGCGGCCGTCAGGAAGCCGAGGTGACACTGCAGTGCCCGTCCACCCAAAGGCAGCTCCTGCCCTCGCAGGCTGGGAGAGGAGCTGGCCACAACCTGCACAGAGGACACCTCTGCTTCCACAAACAGCGCTCAGAACAACCTAAATTCAGGTTTGCAGCCAGCGGTGTCTCTAATAAAGATGAGAAGGAAGCACTGAAGCAGACATATTATCCACAAAAAAATGACATGTAGGATTATGGAATCATGGAGTGGTTTAAGCTGGGAAAGCCATTTCAGATCATCAAGTCCAGCACTGCCGAGGCCACCACAAACCCAAGTCCCTTCTTCACACCAAAACATCTTCACAGACCCCACAGGGCAGGGTTGAACAGGGGACAGCCACGCTCAGGGGCATGGGATGCACCAGGAGGGAAGGACATGCTCTGGGACATGCCATCTGATGGACATTGGGGTGGCAGAGAGCAAGTCAGTGTCCCCTGGCACTGCTGTGATGGCTACGGGAGTGTCCTACAGCATATTAGAGATCCCTGCTCTCCCAGGCAGCTCCTCAGAGCCCTGCAGCCCCTCTGGCTTGCAGGACACTCCCTCCCAGCAGCTCTGGAGCACTCGGGAGCAGGAGCTCTGAGGCAGCTCGGGGGCTGCACGTCCCACTGCTCGGGCTGCAGCTGCACAGCAGATGTCTGGGGGGAACAAGGGATGGAAAAAGAGAGGAACAGAAACAAAGAGCCAGGAAGGTGAGGACCCTGATCTGTCCTTGCCTCCCCCACCTGCATTTCTGCAGCTGCTCTGACCCCAGAGGAACAACAGGGAGGGCAGGACTGTCCCACTGTGCCAGGAGCACACAGCAGCAGCCTGAGGGCAAGCCCAGCATGGAGGGAACCCGGGGTTCCATCTCTGAAAAGGCAATGGCAAAGCAAGCTCAGAGCTGAGAGAGTCTCTGGCTCCTGCCCACCCTGTGCACCACCCCAAGGAGGTCTATCAGCACAGCACAGCCACCAGCCACCTCTGTCAGATCTAGGCTTGGGGTGAAGTTTCTTCCTTCTCTTTGGTGTTTGCTGAAGCCAGAAAGAAAAATCCTGAAGAGAATCCCAGAATAGTTTGGGTTGGAAGGGACCTTAAAGATCATCTCATTCTGGCCCTCTGCCACAGGCAGGGACACTTTCCACAACCCCAGGTTGCTCCAAGCCCCGTCCAACCTGGCCTAGAACACTTCAAGGCATGAGGCATCCACAAGGAGCAAGATGAAAACAGCTACTTGGATGCTGAAGAGAATTAATCTGTCTTGCCCATCCTGTAGTCCACCCTTTCTAAATTTGCACCGTTTTCCTGTTGACCATCCCGTGGATCTCACACACACTTTGTTTGGACAAGCGGACGCCGTCGCTCTGAGGGCAGCCAGAGCTTTGGAGTGCTGGGCACAGCACCCATCACCCACCACAGGTACCAGCCAGGCTGCACCTCCCGAGGAGGAGCCATCCCATCTCACGTTTCTTTCCACAGACAACAGCAGAAGTCCAGTTTTCACCACCTGGAAGAGCGTTAAACCCAGCATGGACTGAGGTCAACGTTCAGAGTGTTGCACGAGACCCAACACCAGCCACCACCAAAGGCCAAGGAAGGCCAAATCAAAGGAAAACACCAACAGTTCTGCTAAAAAGAACCAGCAGCAGCTCTGGCTCTGCAGGAAGCTCTCAGCTCCAACCATCCACTGGAGCATTTGTATCTCCCATGGATGTGACCTGCTGCAGCTGCTCTCCTGCTTCCCACGCCGAGGAACGACCCCCAGCTCCTACTGCTAAATCCAGGCACTAAAGAACACTTACTTCCTCGATACACCAGGGAATTTCCTCCTACTTTTATGCATTTATTTAGCATAAACACGTGTGTTACCAAAGGAACCCATGCAGCACAATTCCCTTGTGGTCTTGCTGCAGCTTTTTCCATGTTGTACAGAATCACAAACCCACCCCATTCTGGCTGAAGAATGCTCAGGCTCCAGCAGCTTTGGTGGGAGCTCTGGGGACAGGGAACTCAAACCACAGATGTCACACCCAGCCAGTGGCCATTGCCACAGCCCTGGCATGGGCACAAGCCCTGCAGGAAAGAACAGGAACTGAATTCCCAGCAGAGGCATGAATGGTTACTTTAGGGCTCTCTTCTTCCCTTCATAAAGGCTGCAATATAAAAATATCAAGCATTTCCTAGCTCAGCACAAGATTCTTCCTCCTTCCCCACCAGACTCAGCTTTGGTTTATCGACTGGTCCCTGCTGCCCAGGGGAAGTACAGGTGCCTGCATGTGCTCCTTGCTAAACTCCTGAAATCCCATCCCACATCAGAAAGATCTGCAAAATTGAGGGGTTTAACCCCAAGGAGTCCTGGATGTGCAGCCAAGCATTTCAGCTCATCCAGTTCCCCCTCAGCCCGTGGGGTGCAGGCTCAGAACCCCTGTCCGTGCAGGGACCCCTCCAGGCACTGCCACACATCAAGGCATAACCCAAACTCCAAGCTTCAAAATGCAGCCAAGGGACATTTCTCAGAGGGACACAGGTGTGTGTGCCCAGGGGAAGGACTGTCACAGCTCCCAGGTCTCTCCCATCAGGACCCCCCTCTGCTGCACCCCACTCCCACCGGCACCGCTTGGGCATCGCTCACCGCAGCTCCGGGGTCATTTCCACCTCCACCCCACAGCTCCAAGCCCCGCTCTTTTCTCATTCCTCCTCTCCTCCTTCTGAAAGCTGCTTTTAAATCAGCGAATTGGTGTCAGCAGGTGATGCCACATCCCAGAGCACGGCTGGCACCAGCACCATCGCACCCCTGGCCATGCCAGCTGCCGCCCTCACCGCCTGCCAGGGCCGGGGGGTCGGGCTCACACAAAAGGATTTTGGCTCAGGAAACAATCGGAGATCAGGAGGAGCTGGCACGCGGCGGTCCCACCGGCTTGGCTGGCTCTGGCAGAAATAAACCCAAATATTGCCAGGGCTGCAGGTCTCTTCTGCCTGCTGCACTTTCAGTGGGGAAGGAGAAGCTCCTCGCGGTGTGACTGAGGCCACCCGTGCTCTGTCCCTGCCACCGCCCCTCTCATCCCTGCCCCGCTCAGCCGCATCCCCGGTGCCAGCGCCGTGTCCCAGCAGGGCACAGGGCTCCTGCACACCCCGCTGCAGCCCCGCTCCGGGCACGGGAAAAAAGGTGAAGGAAATTCTGGAGAAAAGATTAAAAAAACACTCCAACAACTTTAACAACACAAGCGACACCTCTGAACCCTGCCCTCGCCCCGCTGAGTAAAAGCCAGAGCAAACCGCCCTGCTGCACAGGAAACGCTGCTTCCAAGAAATCTCTAACACGAAAAAAGGTCATTTTAGAGCCTTTTCCACCTCCCCCGAGAGCGTTTGCTGGCTGGAGCCTCCCAATCCAAACGCAGAGCTGGGGCACGAGCGGACTCACCATGGCAGGAGCTGTTAATCCCGGCTTTGTTCATTGGAACCCGTGGATTAAATGCAGAAAAAAGTATCAGCATGACCCCCCCAGGCTCCTTCACGCCCTCCTCGGCCACCCAGCACTGTCCACCGGCGGCAAGAGACCTTCCCACGGGCACTCCATGGCAGAGCTGCCGTTTTCCCCCGCAGGGCTGTGCCGAGCCGAGCCGAGCCGACGTGTCCGCGCCGCCCCGGCAAACAGGACATCCCGGCCCCGCAGGGCTGAGCGCCACGGCGGGGGTGGGAGCGGCGGGGAGGGCTCCATCCGGCCCC